>JBBMJY010000012.1:22961115-22972859 GCA_037833715.1 Toxotes lorentzi
CACACACACACACACACACACACACACACACACACACACACACACACACACACACACACACACACACACACTTCTTGCTCTGTAGCGACAAGAATAAATGTCGGTTCTTAAGGCTGTCCACTGTGTTTGTATTAGACTTTTGTCTTCATGCTCATACTCATACATCACAGAAATCAGTGTTTCTTTCAGTAGTAATATGTACAATTTAATACGCTTTCAGTTTGTGTCAGTTAATTAATACTAGCTTTCCCAGCCGCCTGCAACTTAATTACTGTGCAAACGTTTCTGCTCCTTCTCTCTGAAACTGACTGGTAAACTGGACAGAATCCATATGTACCACACGAGAGTGGCATACCGTCAGCACGCTTTTTGATCCTGGCATCACTCAAACTGGAAGTTCCTGCTTGGTTTAGATGAAGCATCTGGTAGTAACAGTTAAAAATTGCCTGGGATAACGTATTTTTTGAATAGGCATAACTACGACAGCCTCGCAGGTGGTGCGGTAATTTATTATTCTTGGTCATTCTTATTATTCTATTCCATAGTAAGTCCTAAGTCCTTGCTGCATTTTGCAGGAAAAAAAATCTCTGGGGTGTCCAGTTAATCAACCAACCAATGAGAAAATGGTATTTCTTGTCTTCTATTTTCATCATAAAAAAAATAGATTTGTAAATTGGTTCACTTTTATCCCAATTCAGCAGCTGTTCATCCAAATCTGTAGCGTATGTCCGGCTTTGTGCAGATTGTTTTTCATTCTTTCTTACCTCAAGGGACCTCAAGTCTACTTTTTTTAACCAGTCTTATCTCAAGTAGAAATTCCACACTATCAGCACCGATGCTGACACTTTCAACCCACAAACAGTTTATTGTTCTGCACAGTTTGTTTGGTGTGGTGAGGGACTGACACCTACATCAGCTGCTCATGATGCACTGTTCCTTCCTCTTTTGAACTGTAATGAAGCAACGTCTTAAATTCTCTTGTCAATTTAATTGAAATTTTCACAAGAGATGTTGGTAAAAGTTACAGCCTAACATTCACTTACACATAGAAGATCAAAACATTTCCACATAAAGAGGTTAAAAGATTTTGATTTTGGGCTTAAAAAGTGCTTGGCTCTGTACTGTGGGAGAAAAACACAGACTGGAGAATCCCTAATTTTAATAGTTTTGACCATCATTCGTATCAGTTTCTGAAATTGTTTTTCTCCTAGGCTTCACAGTAACTGGAGAGAAACCGACAGGGATGATGGACTAAACTGAGGTCCAGGTTGTAAAGTAAAGCGACTTTAAAGAAGGTATACATGTATTGTTGTCTCAAACTCACTGGCCCTTTGTCTCTCTGCTTGTCTTTCTGTCTGTTTGAGATCACAGAGACTTTAAAATCTCTCCCTCACACACACAGAGCTTTACTTAAATACCCTCAATACTAAATCCTTAACACACACACACGAACCACCAACCATAGATTAAATGTTCTAAATCCTCATCCTGCACATACAACAGGCAGCAGTGTGTAAGAACAGCCTGTCCAAACCTCTCGCACTGACTGACATTGAATGATGGACACTGGACGTTTCACAAATTACTACATGACTGAGCAACACACACACACATGGACAAGCACGCACGCACGTACGCACACACACACACAGGGTTACCCATCAGGCCTGTTGTGTGTCTTACAGTCTTACATCACCAGATTAACAAACTCCTCCTGCTTCTCCATCTGACTGATTTGCCAAAAAATGAATCCCTCATTTCTTATCCTTCTTCGTGTCCCTGTCCTCTTTCTCTTTCTCTGGCAGCTGCACTCAGTGTCTGTTTCATCTCAAACACAAAATGGCAACTCCAGAAAGAGGCCATGATGCATGCTGTAAATGTGAGGGCCTGATTAATAAAACTTACCACGGTCAAACTACATTGGAGATGCACGACACATCTCTACATTTGTGTGAAAAATTCAAATTCTCACATTTGAGAAGTAGGACACATAATCTTTGACAGTTTCGCTGATAAATGACTTATATGATTAATACACTACTGAATTTTCTGTTGTTTGACAAACCCTTTCTGCATTTCAGCACATTTGGTGTGATTTAACTTGGCACGTACTGTCAGCCTTATTTGTAAGGTAAAAATGTTTTGCTGTCACTTAAGAAGATTGTATTCGTGGTATTATTCCAGCACTGTCAGCCATCCAGCTCTGCTGTCAAACATACTGATGCATCTTTACTCTTTACCCTGTATCATACAAACACCAAACTAAGCTGCATACATGCCAAGAACATCCTTGTAAATTAATATGTAATCCAGCTCTGTTGAAAGGGTTGCTCTCAATCTGATTATAATCTTAATATGATATACCCTGAGTTAAGGTGTTTATGTGACAGACCACATTAATCTGGTTATAATGAATTTAAGGTGACTGGGCCTTTGCTGTCCAGGTCCCTCAGCCAGGGAACTTCAGTGCCCTGCTCTTCAATCTCACTTTTATCTCATGCCATTTTCTAGACTCACTGTATTTGTTGTAATTGTTTAGATTTCTGTTTTTTATTATTTGTAACTGTGTTTTGAAAGGTGCTATAAGATAAAGTTATTACTATAAAGTAATTATTACCATTAGTGTACAATAAAACTGAAGCACGACATCAGCTGTTTATTACTTTATAACCCAAAGATTTGAATAACATGATGTGAACAGAAGAAGTGGAATGATCCTTTATCAGCCTGTGGGGAGGTCTGAGTGGTTTAAAGAGAACAGAGCTCTCTAGACTGGATGTGACTGATAAGAATCTGTGTGTGTCTTTGTGTGGGACAAGTTCAGTGATACGCATCTGCCCTCTAACCTCGACTTCTAGAGAAAAATTCGGTTTGACTGACGTACAGTGTGACTGTCGGACATGGTAATGGCCATGGTGTTTGGGTTTGGAGTTTGGTTTTGCTTCAAAAAATTAAAAATTTGATGGAGGCAGCAGCCATGGACTGACAGCTGGCAAGAAGCTTTATCCCGCTGAGACAAAGAAGAGTACGTAGCTATATTTGTCTAAGTGACTTTGCAGGAGAAACAAATTTAACAGTGAACAGTGAAAGGGTGTGAGGGGTGGGGGTTTGTGCATTCAAATGTATTCATTCAATGAACTGCATGTCATTTCATATTCAATCGAACATGATTTTGGGAAAGATTTGGGGAAGGACGGCCCTAGTGTAGAGGGTGAAAGAAAGAGAAATCACGTTTGTGTTTTGTATGTACTAAGGGTGTGGAGGCCTGTGGGTCTGTCTAACTCTGAATGAATCGGTGTCAGAACCTGCTGAATCTGATAAGTTTTCTGCCTCAGGCAACAAATCAAACAACAAAGCAGCTCACTGCTCCAATATATGTGGAGTCAGTTTTGGAGTGTGTGTACGAGAGTGTGTGAGAAAGTAAGAGTGGGAGGGAGGAAGGAGTTCAATGAAAAAAATTCAAGGAAAAAAAAAAAAATCTAGGCAACATGTATCTGCTTGTACCGCACTGATATTGCTATTTCAGCAGACAAAATATCTTCCTCACCAGCAGTGTCAGGAGTCACTGTTGTAGTTTTATCGCTTTATGATGGCATCATCAACATATGATGGCAACACATTTAAATTTATTTAGTTTTATTTTACTAGTACAAAAATATCAGCAGCTTCAGTCACTGAGATTTATATCAACCTTCAACATACCATATCAGTTCAACCCATGAGGGAGGTTGAGAGATAAAAGATAAATGAAAGATTAGGAGAAGGAAAAGAAACTCCAAGACACAAACAAGAAAGGGAGTGTGAAAAAAAAAGCACAGGGAGCAGAAAAAATAGACATGAAAGAAAGAAAGGCTAATTAACAACCAGGTCAAGTTTAAACAGCCAAACCCTAAAACTCTGTTCACTATACTGGGAGAAAACAAGGGAGGGACTCCATGAGAAAACATACACAGATAAAGCACAGGCAGAAAGGTACAAGGGCTTTACAGATAAACTACCTAACCCAACCATATTTTTCAAGTATTTGTAGGCATTTTTATGTTTTTATTACAGATGGAAGGGAGGTGACAGGGAGGGAGGGGAGAGAGAGGTGCAGAAAGGTACTCGGCTGGACTCAAACTGTGGTTAGCGTCTTAATCCATCAGCTACTAAGGCACCCAGAATATAACCTAATTTATCTGGTGGTTAGAGTGTGACATTCAAAAGACTGGCTGTTGTCCCTGTTTACAAAGATCTACTGACCTGAGCCATATCTGACTGATACACAGTATCATTAATATTTGCACAGCAAAAATGAAATCCAAGCCAGCTGTCCTGCAGTTTGTCCTGCTTTTATGAAGCTTGTGATGATCTGTGTCTACTCACACTGACACAGATGAGTCATTTTTGAGGCTGTACTTGAGGTTGTATATGGATCATTACACATTTTTATTACTGAGGCATTTTTAAAAGTTGATGAAACATCAGGTGGTCAAATTTAGTCTACACTGCATATGGGTCACCTGCTTGATTTTCAAATTATATTACACTTGTTTGCTGACTAATGTTTGCTGACTAATGTTCATCAGAGACGTGCACGCCTCCTTACAGGTTTGATGCACTTTTCAAAGGCTGAGGTAAGTGCCACACAATTTCAGGTTTTTGTCGCTGTAGTTATTTTCTGAGAATCTCAGTCATGCTGACCCACACTCATTCCTCATCTTCCTTGTTTTCATTTCAGGTTTATCAGCCATTATCTGCTCTTGCATTTTATTTCCTCCTGACATTAAAAAGACCTTTCAGAGTTTTGAAACGTGACACAGAGAACCTGAGGCTCAGCCAGCAAACGTTACAACAAATTAGGCCAAAGAGTCTTTGGGCCCTGGTGTCATCAGGGGAAACGCCAAATCCTAATTTAAACCAGGACAAACCTCATTAGTTAGTGTGGAGTCTCAAACAGGCTATGTCCCTGCAGGGTCATTTAGGGAATACCTGACTCCCTCTAGGGGGAAGTTCAAGGTCCAAACAGACCTGGCTGAGTGTGTCAGAATTTTAGTGCATCCCCATGGCACAGCAACCGACCTGCTGCATCAGTCACAGATTAACCTTACACTGATACAAACAACCTTCAGTGTTTCCTCTGTTTTTTTTTTCCAATAAGACACTAGTCCTTCACATAATCACCACAGTTTTAGAGCATTTTAGAGCCCTGAATCCTGAGCCACATGACTTAATTAAACAGTCAATCTGACATTCACGGGACACAACATACAGCTAATAATACAGCAGCACGGTGCACACTAATAAAGGGTTTTCCCCAAGATGTGCAATCTGATCAGTTTAGTTAAAAATACACAATTACATGACCAAGTGAAACCAAATAAAGCCTTTACGCTTATACAGTTTCCAAACTGTATAAACTATTGCAACAGCAGTTTTAGGTGATGGTCAATGTGGTCAAGTGGTCAATCTCACTGGCCTCTGCTGAGTCTGACTCCAACTAATTATTTATCTCTCAGTTATCTCTGATTCATCCTGCAAAGTTCACACACAGGTCGATAACTGAGGACTCGTTCTAACGTCTTAATTGGAGTCAGTCTACACAACAGTCAGTCTGCAGAGAATAAGCCTGAATGTGTGTGTAGATAATGAACAAGACGGGTCAGAGATGGACATGGGCAAGAGGTGGACAAAAACTATTTTCTAATAAATAAATACTTAAATTACCAGCTAGAAGTGTGGTTTGCAGGTTTTTCCTAATGCTCTCTTTGCATCTCTTGCAAATTCTTGGTAGGCTAAGACATTGGACTTCTACCTGTGTAAAGACCAGTCTGAATTTTAGACTTTTATTTGAGGGGATTCACATCCCCTCAAATAAAGGAGCTGTCTGAGGCTAAGACTGTGTTAATGTTAGACAGAGGTTTAGGCCAAGCTTAGAGTAAGGATTAGGTTTAGGCAAGTAGTTATGAGGGTTGAGGTTTGGGAAATGCATTATGTCATAACACCCTCACTCTGAATGCACTGCAAGTGTGTGTGTGTGAGTGTGTCATCTCTGCCTCTGCCCTCTAAAGTGTTTGAGGCTGTTGCATTTTTTAGCCAGACTCATAAATGTTTAATGTTCAGTTTAGCAGAAACATCCCATTGTCCTGAAATCTACAAACAGATGCAGTACAGCTTCCAAAAACATCCTGTATGTGTCCTGACCTGGGAATTCTCTTTTTTCTTTTTCTAGCACTTGCTTACACATGAACCTATTATATAACACCACGTCAACTAAGCAGGCTGTTACTAATTCAGCTTTGGTCTTCACTGGATAGCTAAAATGTGAATCGTGTAGCTATGTTTCCATCCAAATATTGTGAAAGACTGTCAGGAAGGTCTATTTTCAAAACACTTCACGTTCATTTGTTGGACACTTTTACCTAAAGTTATCTATGTTTTTTCCTCACATACACTCATAGATTTGACCTCTCACTCTTGCTGTCTGAAACATGGCCAGAAGAAGATGGGGAATGAGCCAACAGCCCTACAAACCACCACCTATAATGGCCATTAATAAAGCCCAACTCACTCTACCACTTGAGATATAGCTGACCTACATTACCTCAGTGCCATGAGAAACTGCCACCTCTCAGTCAGTTACTCCACTAATTGGTCTTTAGGGTCTGTATAGTCTGGTATAATACATAATACATGGTTCCCAGACCAATGCACTTATTTGTTTTTGAAAAGAAAAACGTGACAGTAGATATCTCCAAATTTTTTTCCTTCTACGAGAGAACGACATTTTTAGGTTGTTTTTTTTTTCATTCTTTCCTTCCGCTCTGTTCATAGACTTGTAGCAACCCCCCCCCCCCCAACCCTAACCCTAACCCCGTGCACCTGTGAATGGAGCTCATCCGAAAGTCAAATGTCTCTTTTCACTGTAACCAACTGCAGTCACAAGTTCAGTGCCTTCTGCCAATGTGTGTAAATTACCAGCCAAGTGTCCTCACTCACTATATACAAGAGCGTCAGTTAAACAGCTAAACTGTTGATATGTGTCACTGAGTGTGTGTATGTGTGTGTGTGTTCACTCAGTAGGCTAATGAAGCGGTTGGTTTGCCGGCTGGCAGGACTTCACACGTTGAGCCTTGTTAACAGACAGAGAGGCTAAACAGGGCACGACTGATGATCTCGCCTGATGACGGCCAACTTCATTACAACAGGAAGTGTGTAGGTGAGGAGAAGGCTGACTTAAGTCCAAGATAGCTTCTACAACAGAGATGAAGTTTTAAGACTTTCTGATGATAGCATATGACGAAGAGACAATGGAAAGCATTTGCAGAAAGCTCATGGAAAGTGTGGCTTTAATTATGAGAAGAAAAACTGACCTAATGCGACGTCCGTGACATATGGAAATTAACATTTTTACAAGTTTCTAAATTTAAATAGTTTACATCAACATCCAAAATGCAATTATCTGTAAAGCCTAACCAATAAATCAATGACTTCAGAGTCAGAGTTTTTTGAGTAGAATTGATTAGTTGATTAATCAGTCAACAGAAAATTTGAGCAGCAACTATTTTAATCGTGCACTTTTCTGACATTTAAAATCCTATCAGTTAAACCAAAAAAACAATGATAATTTCTTTGATTATTATCCAAAAACATGGCTTTTGGGAAACTGTGATATGCTTTTTTTTTTTTTACATTTTATGGATCAAATTAATCAAGCACATTAAAACAATTTATAAAATGAGCTGCAGCCCTTTGCAAATGAAATCTTTTTTTCTAAACTCATTAGTAATACTGACAAAAACCATCTTGGCATGAAATACAATGAAATACTGTGTGTGCAACATCACAGTAAATAAAGAAAATCATGTCATACAGCAGGAGTTGCAGATGACAGTTGGTGGCTGGTGCAGCAGTCTGACTGGTGAGCTGCTATATGCTGGTAATTTCCCAGCCTGTTGTTAGGTGTAAATAGGTTAAGCAGTGTTTATCGCTGCGGGACAGATATTCGCTGGGTTTGACACGCTGCCAACATGGTGACGAAGCTGATCCATCCATCGGCACCCACACAAGCACAGCATGTCTGAACCACTGCCAGATGAGTAAGCTTCGTAAACACACACTCTTGGCTGTCTCTCACTTCCTTATAACACCACACTGACACTGTACTGTCTATAGTAAGAAATTTGTCTTTTAGTCTTTTTCTGCTCTCATCTGTCCATCCACGTGTCCAGTTTCTCTCGCTTTCAGCAGGAGTTATAGCAGTAAACACATGACTGAAAATGACTCTGGGTGGCTGTGCCTTGCTGTCAGTTGGTGGTTTTAAACCGTATCTGGGTTCACTTCCCCTCTACAAAGACACCAGCTTCTCTGACAGGGTACTACTTTTAAAGTGACGTTTCCTATTAGACCCCAAACGTAACCAAGCTCAAAGTTATTGATACAATAAACCTATTATTTGATTCATTGCGTTATATATGATATATTTTTATTTTATTTTATGAGAGATACCAAAAAATACTCCTCAAGTACAAAAAGTTTGGCCCTGTGCTTTAAAAGGGGAAAGAGAGGATCGTTCCACTCGAAGACTCTATTTGCATATGCTACTAAGAGATTTGGACTGTTGGTCAGACAAAACAAGCAATGTGAAGATGTCGCTTGGGGCTCTGAGAACTTTAGATTTTCTTATTTTCTGGCATTTTATAAACTAAAAGATTCATCATAAAATTAAGACTGGGTAATCGAAGATGAAAATAATTGTTGGTTGGACTTTGCCCAAACAGAATACACAATAAAAGACTAAAAGAATCTGACGAGGCATTCGTAACTGTTTTCTATAGGCATTACTAAGGACACAATTTAGTCTTTATTTATGGAAGTTCCAAGCCCAGTGGTTTAGCAGTTACTCTCTAATTTGCAAGGACAGCATCAAGGGAAACAAGCACAAGCCAGCACCGTCATGTTTTGCAAAAGCTGATGGAGGTGGACTTGAAAGAGTATAGTTTTCAAGTCCACCTTTATCTCTAAAGGTGGTCCTCGACCTTAACCAATCTACGCCCCCACCTCCCAAAGTCAACTGGTATTCATGGTATTCAGTCATGTAATTCATATGTGACAGACATGACTCATGTACATGTACATGCCTGCTACAGTAAATGTCCTGAGTTCACTCTTACCTCCAGGCAGGGAGATCCCAGAATAAGCTCATACAGAGAAACGTTGCATCACGACCAGTAACACACTTAAACTTCCTTATGAAGTCTAGTGAGTGAAAGGATTGTGAAATATAAAAATATGCTTAATAACAGGATAACTAGGAAGGCTCTGGAAACACAACCACAACCAAGGACTTAGCAATATGAGATCCAAAACCGGAACTCTGAGCCAAAGTTAAACAGGACCGGACAGTCCAGCAACAGTCTGCCTGAGGACGAGTTGTGTGTGTGGGCCGATGACAACAATCTTCTCCCGCAAACCCGCTAAAAACGACACACAAACACGGCCGTGTGTCTCTCACCTTTGTCTCGGCTCTGAGGACACCGAGTTACAGCTCTGTACTGACAGCAGTGTGGAAGACTTCCGCGGTCCTAGTGGCGACGGTAGCAGGCTGGTGTTGGACGGGGACGGTGACAGAAGGTTACTGTTCCCCGGTGAAGGGAACGAGCCTCTGCGGCACTCCAGCAGCACCTCCGCACTCCCCACATCATTGAACCCCGTGTCCGACGGTAGGACAAGGATAGGCGGCACGTTGAGGAGTCCTGTCCTCGGTGCCGGGGAGGGATTGACGTTACTGCAGCTCACGGACGCTGACAAGCCGGGGAATGTCCCGTAGCTGCCACTGTTACCCAGCTCCGGGCACAACCCGGTCCCTGCTGCCGCCGCAGAGCTGGAGTCGGCTCCCTCCAAGTCGGCGTCTTTGTGGTGGTGGCTTCCTTCGTTCTCGACTGAATTACTCTGGACTGGTCGTCCGTCCAGGGAGATGTTACTGAGAAACAAAAGAGCCGCTTGTCTCCGGCGAGAGTTCTCCCGGTTCCTCCGACTGTGTTCCCTGTTAGTATGCGGTTTCTTGCCGTTAACGGCGGCCGTTATCGCGGCGCTGTGTTGGCCGCAGGCAGCAGCCGCCGCCGCCGCCATCGTCTCTGTCCCACTGAGGAAGTCAACTGGAGGATCAGCTCGAGAGCAGCAACTGTCAAATCCCTTTTACCCGGCGCGGGACCGCTTTACGACCTCCCGCGCTCTCATTGGCCCAGACGGGAATACGTAATGACGTGTTGAGCCTGAGCCTTCGGGGAGGCGTTTGGTCACGCTGGAAACCGCACATACAGTTAGAAAAATGTAAATACACTGATCATAAACGGGAAAGTGTTACAAATAATTACATTATTATCATTACATTATTATAATTACACACAAAAAAATGTATAGTTTTACCACAAAAACCTGTTAGTCAACCTGAATCAGTTATAACGCCTTTATTCCAATTGTTGTGACTAGTGCTATGCAATCTAGCTACAGAAATATACTAACAACAAGCTAAAAAGACCCCTGTGCTTTCCCCTACACATCGCTGAGGCATTAACTGAGCTATCGCTGCAGCTCTGCCTGACAGTGGCTTTGATTGGCTGTTGGCACTTTGTTATGAAACCTCAGTGGACTTTCTCTGCCTCTGATCCCCGCGGTGACACCAACGCTGAGCTGAGTGAACCTGGCTGGCTCAGCAGGACAACCACAATGTGTAGTATGACTGGTAGCCTGCTAAATATAACCTGTAGGGCAACCATTCTGTAATCCCTGCAGGCTGGGAGTTTGTTATCGTACATTGATCCCCTACATCTGCAGACCAACAAATGAACCACAAATGACCTTCCAGCTCAGCTGGAACAACAGCAAGATGGACATCCAAAACTGACATCATGTAATTCAGCCTGATCTCAGTGGAAATTCATTTTTATTTGCATGATGTTGTATCTTATTATATAATGTAATACGTGTTTTGTGTGAAGGGCCTGGCTGGGGGCTAGGGGTGTGCTAAACTGAAAAAAGAAATAAACAATGACCAAAACCTCATCTTTAATAATGTGTTGCCACAAAAACCACCACACTACAGCTCATGAAAAAGAATTGCCTTTCTGTGTAAAGTGCTTCATTGCACAGGGTGTCCTAAAAGCATGGAGACACCACTAACTGGCACAAGTTGAATTGTTTCCCTGGATTTAGTTACAGTTTAAACTGCAATTTCATTTGTTATATCTCTGTGTTTATAATATATATAACATATAATATATAACAATATACAAAAATTACATTTCATTCAAATTGGATTATAGAAGAGCATGTGGCTGTGCCAGCTCTATCAATCAACAAATTTTTTTTTATTTGTATATCACCTTTTGTACATTAATGCAAAGTGCTTTACAGATGAGTTAATAATGGGACAATATAAATGTAAACAGTAAAACATGCTGGAGGCTGATGGTACGGCATAACCATGATGGTGCAAGGCTGTGTATGACAAACAGAGGAGGGGAGTGTGTGTGCGTGTGTGTGTGTGCACATGCACACGTCAGTAGGAGGATGATGATGATACGATGTTAAATGCCGCCACATGGATGATTGTAGAGATTACAGAGCTATAATCCGATGATGAGGATCGAGTTTATACAATGTGTCTGTCACACACAGACAAACACGCAAACACACACACACACACACACACACACACACACACACACACACACACACACACACACACACACACACACCCACAC
>JBBMJY010000012.1:22972959-22984633 GCA_037833715.1 Toxotes lorentzi
ACACACACACACACACACACACACACACACACACACATACACACACACACACACACACACACACACACACACACACGACCTGCATTTCCTGCATATCATTCTGACTGATTATCTGACCTTTGGCTTTTAGAACAAGTAGTTATAATATTTGCCTGCAGTGAGCCCAAACATGCTGTCTTCCTCCACCAGAAAAGAGAACTTTTAAATTATTTGCTAGGTTTGTGAAGCCTGGAGAAGCTTTGTGAAAACGTGTTTAGTATTTTGGCTGTGTCGTAAATCTGTTTCAAGGTGACAGAGGTGATTTCAGAAAGCAAATCCTGATTCACCTGCTAGTTTGATCTCTCTCTCTCTCTGCCTCCCTTATCTCAGTTCTCAGCATGAATCCTTTTTAAATAACATTCTTTTTTTATTCTATATATTCTTTATTATGTGATTTGTTTGCACATCCTGTGTACCATCTATCCAGGGTCAAGAGATGAATATTACAGTGATGTGTGTCACTGCTGGTGATAATAAAGTTATTCTGCTGATTGATAATAAATAGATGGAAAAAATAAATTCACACAATATTGTTCTATTACATAATGAGGGTAAGAGGACTAACATGACTCGGGTAAAGCCCATGGGTGCACTGACTCTCTCTCTCTCTGATGTTCAGTGAGGCTGGCAGAGGAAAGGACCTGGGGGCAGAGAAGCAGTGCACCATGGGAAGGTCATGATGCCTCCATCGGGATATTGGGTCGATGAAGCACTGAGAGAGAGAGGCACATACACACACACAGACACACTCACAGAAAGAAGGGAGGAAGAGATTTTAGATCTATCAGTCTAGTTCCAGTTAATAAAGTGGTTGCTATTCTTATTTAAACCAGTCATGGCTTTCAGCCCAGTAGTGGAACCTTTAGCATTAAAGCAGAGTAACTCAGTTCTTTTACCCTCAGTTGCCTCCATGTGGTCATTGGTAGGTACTACAATCCCTCAGAAGACTATCATCAAACAGCTTTGTCAATTATTTAGATACCTTCAGTATAAACTTGGATTCAAAGTTAACTTTAGTCTTCTACAGAATAATGTTGTTCTGTCTGTGCACACAGCAGGACCTGCATTTGAAGACATCAGCATTAAAACGGTTCCCCCATGAGACAATTTATATTTACAGTTTATGTCTAGTAATGGAGAGAACATGGGCTATGGACATGCTGGTTCCTGCTTAGAGGCACTCAGGGTTCAGACGCTGTCTGGAATCAAACTTGTTGTCTTTATTCCTCCATCAGAGGTAGTAGTCTTCCTCCTCAATATCTCCGTGTGTGTCCTGAAAGCCGAGGGCCTGGATGTCGTGAGTGATGTCTGTGATGCGCCGGTTGAATTCCTGTGATCCTGAGGGCAGAGAGCTGTTGTCGTACCTGCTGGGAAAACAAGCAGTTTATCTAAATGCTGCCTCATCTCTCTGACTTACTGCTTATTTAAATGACCAGGTGAGAATGAGTGTGATTTTGCAGGAAATTCATATTTATTTTTTGTGTCCTAAAAGTGGACTGACCTGGACTGGTTTTGCATTACAGTGAATGAAACCATGACCAAACATAACTCTATAATAGTCATCTCTCAAGGTAATAACTCTTACTATGATTTAGCAATATGTGTTGTAGTTTGTTAATTGCTCATTTGAATCATGTATAAAAATGATTTGGGTCACAGGTGCCAATCAAAACTCAGCTTTAAATCGAAACAGTCAAAGAACACAATCTTCAGTCTCTGACATGCATACCCTCTCATGGCTGTTGCTGACATGTTGCTCATGCTGCGTTTGATGCGTCCAAAACTGTCGGTTAAAATCCCGCCCTCCCGGATCCCAATGCTCTCCAGGAAACTCTCAAACACCCCAACGTCTTTGTCTGGGATAAAAGGACGCATGCCTGGAACGAAAAGGACACAAGTTACATACATTTAAGATATGTAAGACGTGTCCTTATAATACAAGAAAATACAAAGGATAGAAAGTGACATAATTACCACACTATGCTCTTACATGTTTTCTTTTTTTTTTACTTCAACTATAATTTAGAACAATTTGAGGTCAGATTCTAGGCTTGTATAACACACAGGGTACAAAGTATGAATAAGGCGTGCTTCTAGTGATTTCATATTCTGCTAACACACTTGTAATTGTGTGTTTGTTACATTGAGAACTGACTGCATGCAGCCCAAATTAAGGACATCTGTAGTTTGTTAGCAATTTTAATTATTAATATATTGACAAATAAAGTCTTCCCTTTTTCTATGAGAAGTAGACTTTTACACATTTTATGGAGAGTTGTGTTAATGTGTTTGATCATTTTGGCTTTTACAGTGCAAGTTTTCCTTCAAAAGGTTTGACCTTGGTGACTCCTAGTGGTAGAGTCACTGCTACACGTGCAGCCAAATATGCTGCTCACCACCAGTCAGGTAATGACCATATTTTGAACAAGAGGTTACTGCATAGGCGACTTTAATGAGGAAGTGAATCTATGTTTAAATAGATTGAATACTTGACATAATAAGGTGTACAAGTAAGGTAGATCAAAAGATGTGTTCAGACCCACCTAATGACAAAAACTATCGCTTTAACTGACTGTGATACTCTTTAAAGGTGAATTATTATGACACCCATCTTAGTATAATATGAGGGAAGGAGAGTGAAGGAAAACTGTAAAAGCTCTGGGATTCAAATTCAGCCTGTGTGCTTCAAAACTTCTCAGTTAATTTGATGTTTGTCTGGTTTCTTCTGCCTTCACAACTAAACCTTTCATTATGGAGATTACACAGCAGCACACAAAGCATTAACGGGGTGTGTGGAGAAAAATATCACACATCAACCTCTCTCTGCCCCTCTCTCTCTCTCTCTCTCTCTCTCACTCACTTACAGGAAGTTGCGGTTTCCTCAGTGGAAGTGGGTCAGATCGGAATTTCATGAGGCAAACACACTAAAGACACTCGCACAATGTACATGCACACACAGTATATAGGTACACATGACACACACTCATGTCTTTCCTCTGCAGTATGACCTCACAAACAGTATGAGCAGTAGGTTGTGGTTTACCACAGAGTTTCAGTCATTTAATGAGCTCTCTCTCTCTCTCTCTCTCTCTTTGTTTCTCTCTGTTTGTCCCTGTGTCTCTCACCCAGCAGCAGGAACTTGCGGTTGTCTCCATAAAGTTGCAGCAGCTCAGAGCAGAAGTGGTCGATGTTTGATCCCAGTCTATATTCTCTCAGCAACACCGCAAACTGCTGCAACTCAACTGGACCCAGCTTGTTACGCAGCTACAAACACACACACACACACACACACACACCATACACAAAGAGAGACTCAGAAGAACAAACATACACACAGTATTTTTCATTCGTTTCAATGCAAATGTCAACAAAATTTTGCTAAGTGATTGTTGCTGCACACTAAACCGCAGTCACAGGTAATGACACAGTCTGCACAGCTGCTACAACTCAAAAATACAACACAAAAAAATATAAATTAGAAGCAGTTGATAAATAACATCCAATTAGGTCAAGGTCAGATTCACGAGAAACACAAACATTGCCAATGGACTGTTCACTGACGGCTTCTGGAAACACAACTGAATTTCACCGTGACATTTTCTGGTGTGATTGGGCCTTTGTGCAGTTGTCAACAGTGAGGGCTAACATTACAATTTCATTACAACCAATTTTAGCTCAGTGACGAGGTACAAATTGTGTTCTGGTGGATCAAGGCTGTTTTACATGCCCTTCACTATAGGAACATATGATTCTATGCTTATTTGTTGGAAAGATAAAGTAATTAATTGGTAGCTAACAAACCATAGGGATATGAAAACTACAACTACAATTAGCATATAACAAATAATAAAAACATTTGTAAATAACATTTTATAGCTCTCCCTCTGCTAATGTGAGTTGTGCATTTGCAGGAAAATTGTACTGCTATCGGTACAGTAGCTCACATCCAGAATTAAGCATATGTGGGGGCTTGTGGTGTCCCAGCACTTAGGCACCACAAACACACATACACACACTCACTGTGATCATGTACTCCTGCATCAGCATCAGGGCGGGGTTACTGTCCCCTGCATCACTGACTGAAGCCAGACTGCGATGGGAGTCCTGCAGCGAGAGGGATGAGCTCTCGCTGTATGTCTCACTGTAGTAGAGCTCAAAGGCTTCCTGAGAGCCATCACTGAGGGAGAGAGAGGGAGAGTTAGTGACAACCACTGCTGTCACATCACAGACAGAGCATCACCTAACACACACAGAATAACTGATAGATTAACTAATGTGCTCGGCTAGTTTGCAGTTGCAGCTGGTCCACCGCAGCATGCACTCTGGTAGTTGTTGTTTACTGTGCTACAGCAGCCTAAGGTGCACATTATTAATCGAATCAGTCCTCCATGTTTACTGTTCAAACTCAGAATCTAAACCATCAATCATACAGATTCCCACAGACTGAGGTAAATCAGTCCTCTGGGCTTTTACTGTAAAGCTGCAAATACATTCTTCTAATCACTGACATTAAAATGTATTTTTTCATCAAACGTATTTAAGAAACCTAAACATAACCCAACACTTGAAAAAACCCCTGACAGAACAACTTGAAATCATTATCATTTAAATACGGAAACGACAACAGATAAAAATAAAATGATCCCAGTAAATAACCAAATGAGGAAAAACATCACAAGCCGTGAGTTTATAAAATCCCAGACTTTAAATTGGTTATCTGAACCTTTAGGATGTTGAATAAGATGATAATGATGAGCCAAGGCTCTGCATAGAATAATAATGATGCCAGAAAGTTGTCCTGATCCAAATATTTATGTTTGAGGATAGAGGGGTGTGCTTGAATTGTATAGGAATGTTTATGTTTGGGGCGGCATGGTGGTGCAGTGGTTAGCACTGTCACCTCACAGCAAGAGGGCTCTAGGTTTGAACCCCGGTCTGGGCTCTTCTGTGCAGAGTTTGCATGTTCTCCCTGTGCTTGCGTGGGTTCTCTCTAGGTACTCCGGCTTTCTCCCACAATCACAAAACCATGCATGGGTTAGGTTAATTTGGCTACTCTAAACTGCCTATAGGTGTGAGTGTGTGCGTGTGTGGTTGTCTGTCTTTGTGTGTCAGCTCTGCGATTGAGTGCAGGGTGTACCCCGCCTCTCGCCCATAGTCAGCTGGGATAGAGGTGGGGGACTGACGGACTAAACGGTAGAAAATGGATGGATGTTTATGTTTGACTTATGGTAATTTATGTACATCAAGCTCAGAAAGATATTAAGATAATGAGGCTGAGCATGCTTATTTTATGGTATTTGGAAAATAAATGTTTTTTGTGTTCATTTGTTTCTTTACAATTCAGTATGTTTGTTTGTTGAGATGAAAAAGCGAGAAAAACGAACAACTCGCAGCTCTATGAGCTGCTAATGAGAGTTATCAAAGATATCAGCTGAAAATATCAAGACTTACGGCTTCAGTGAGGCGCAAATGTTACTCACTATGAGCTGCAGCAGCTAAAGTCTGGGTCATAACTGTAGGACATGTCAGTCAGACAGCTGTCACCTACATGGAAAAAGACAAGAGACAGAGACGGAGCATTAGACACACGGTGTCTAAAATTATACCAAAGTTTAATCAGTGACGCCAAAATAAACATATGTAACAAGGTCGTCACTAGATTTCTCTTTTTTCTAACACATGTACTGTAACAGAAATCAGACAACACTCACTCCTCTGCAGCCAATAGCGGTCCGGCATGGTGTGATGAAACCCCGCCCTGTCGACACACTCGATGGTTTGATGGCCGTAAATGATCTGGAACATCTGACAGATCAGAGAACAGTACTCCTCTGCAGCATCCTGAGCGCACACACACACACAGAGGCAGACATCACGCTGATTTAGTTAACACATCAATAATACCTGTGAGCTTCTCTGACATCACAGACAGGCAGGGTGAGAAAGTACTTTACCATTATTTTCTTAATAAACTCTCCTCACCTTTCGAACCCTGATTTTCCACTAAATTCACTTTAGCCGAGCGTAGGGAACAAGTTCTACTGTGTGAGCAGCTTCACTGCAGCAGTTCTATTGGTTTGTGCCTTGGTCAAGGGCACATACACCCGACAATAAATGACAATAAATAAGGATTTGCACCAGCAACCAAGCAAAGCCCAGCCAGCAGTCTGCTGTTGGAATGAAACATGACTGGAGTCTATGAGCGTCATCTGAGCCAACAATAATGGTGCCAGTCCAAACAAATTACTGCTCTGTGGATGAGGATAACAATAACCATGGAACCCTATCGCCCAACACACACACACACACACACACACACACACACACACACACACACACACACACACACACACACACACACACACACATCTAATGACAAAGCTACAGAAATGTAGAAAAGACCGTTTTTCCCCCTGTTTCCAGGCTTTATGCTAAGGTAGGCTAACTGCCCCCAGGTCAATCTTCAAATCTAACTCTCAGAAAGAAAGCAAATGGGGATATTTTTCAAAAAGTCAAACTATTCCCCATAGAAATACAAAACAGTAATAATATGATGTTTCAAAACGACAAACAAACAAACAAATCATCATCATCGTCCGTTTCAGTCTATGAAGTATCTTTCAGTGGATCAGGTGACCCACCCTGTTCTCTACAGCCAGGATGACCAGGTTGCAGTAGGCGTCAGGGCAGGGTGTGGGCTCCAGTGGGTTGTGGTTCCTCCTCTCCCAGCTGCCATAGCTCTTACCACGTTCCCAGCTCCCTGTGCAGGCTTGCCGCCGCTCCCAGCTCCCCCAGCTGCCTCCTCCTCCTCCACCACCTCCTCCTCCTCTCCTCTCCCAGCTCCCCCCTCCTCCAACGCCTCCTCCATGCCTCTTCTCCCAGCTCCCGCCACCACCTCCTCCTACCCCCACCACCCAGCTCCCGCTCATGGGTCTTGCTCTGCGATTTTCCCAGCTCCCTCCTGTTTTACGTGTTTGCTGCCTCCTTTCCCAGCTCCCTCCCACTCTCTTCCTCTCTAAACTCCCTCCTCCTCCTCTCTCTCCCCCTCCACCACCTCCACCTCCTCCTCCTCTCTCCACGTTCTGGTTTTTGTCGTGGTTACTCCTGGACAGTGACGGCCTCCAGTCGACTCCACAGATGGTGTGCCGTCGCTCCATTGTACCCCCTGCAGGTCGTGGATCGGCATTGCAGCTCATGGTTTGATGTCGCCCATCGATGCCTGTTGGTTTTTTCCTGTCCAGGCTGTCGTCCCCAGCAACCACAGTGTCCACGTTCAGACCTGTGGGATCCGCGGACAATCAAAGACAAGCAAGCAAACAAACAAACAAACAAACAAACAAACAAACAAACAAACAAACAAACAAAAAACAGAAAAGGAATAGTTCCACATTTTGGGAAATATGCTTGTTTGTATTCTTGTCAGTTGTGTTATTATAAGACTGATACCACTCTGTTAGCAACCAAAAGGTGTGTGTACTCTCGATCTCAAACAAATGTCCTTCTTTAGAAAACATTTACAAAGCAGATTTCAGTGGTTTGAAACCTGCATTGATTACATCCGTCTTTAGCTGCCAACATTGTTGGTGCAAAACAAACAAACAAACAAACAAACAAACAAACAAACAAACAAACTGCTCCACAGCACTACTAGTGGCCAAAAACTAACTGGGGACCTTTAACTGGAAACATTCACAAACCTGGAAGACTTTTTGCATCTTGACATTTGCCTCAGAGGGTTGAGACTTGACTAGGATCTTGCCCCAAAACAACACAAACAACATCACAGAATTCTTTGTGGCAAAGCGAAGGATTTCCACCAACAATGTCTCGTCCACGGGTGCGTCCTCACCTGTCTTGAGGACCAGCAGGTGCAGTGCGTCGTCTCTCAGGTAGGAGGCAGCAGCAATCTCATGTGTGGGAATCCTCATCAGTAGCTTCTCGTTGTCTCTCCACGTCAGCAGCAGACAGCGAGCAGACAGACTCAGAATACAGTCCTGATCCACACTGGTCTTCAAAGGCAGCACCTTCAGCTGCTACTGACGAACACACAGGACAAGACTCATTATGGATTATTGATTAATGAATCAGAAAGTTTTGGATCACGGACAGAGGGATTTGTTTACCGTGGCATTTACAAATGACTCTGTATTGATCATGAGACCTGAGAGAGGCTCTGATCAATTATGTATGGTTTATCAATCATCAGTCCCAGAGGTGATTAGTCTTGAATGGGTTATTGTTTACAGATGGCTACAGTTATTAGTGATAGATATGTTATTGAATAGTGATGGTAAAAGTTCTTAGTTACAAACTGATTATTGATTAGTAACCCCAGCAATGATTTGTTATACAAAAGACAGGTTATTAATTATGAGTTACAATAGTGATTAATTATAGATAATACATTAGTGATAGAGTATAAATATTTCAATAATTACTCGTTGTAGATTGGTTGTATATCACTAACCTCAACAGTACTTCATTATATATACATTATTGATGACTAACCTTAGAAGTGATTAGTTATATTTAAGTTATTAGTAATAAGTAAGTATGTAAGTAAGTATTAAGTATTACTAACCCTCGCTGTATCCAGTAGTTGTAGCAGTTCATCTCGGCTGGAGGGATTTAGTGAAACCGACACCCAGGTCAGATGACCGAGGAACTAAGAAGAGAGGTCAAAGGTCAAGCAATTGGGAACGTGGTCAGTGGTGACATAAGTATATTATATTGCATTGTATTGTAGTTCAATCTATTCCAAGTTTTACCTTGACCTCCTTCTCCACGTAGTCAAAGATGAGTCTCTCAGGGTGGATGACGTAGTCGGGAGGATAGAGGGGGACAGTGTGAAGTGGGCGGCGGTAAATGCTGCCTCGATCTACTGGCCTTCGACCAGATTTGGACCAGACCAGCCGTTTAATAGGGGAAACAAAACCCTGGGGGGAGACAGACACAGGAAGAGAGAAACGATGAAAGAGTGTCTCGACAGCTATTGGATGGATTGCCTGGTGATTTTGTACAAATGTTCATGTCCCCCCTCCTTGGTGATCTTCTGACTTTTCCTGTAGTGCGTTCTAAATTTATTGTCAAGTATTTTTGTTTGTGACCACATACCTGCAAACCTAATGACATTACCTTTTTTGTACTTATATCACACAAGCACCTTACAGAGGAGTGCCACTGTAATTGGTGGACATTGTTCAATAACAATAAAGGCTATTCTAACTAAGTGCAGGCCATTTACCATGGATGTGGACCGCAAGCTTTGTTTTCTTGTAACAAGTGGTTAAAGTGGGCTGGAACGATCCGGAACAGTGTTCCGGCACCTTCGATTAATAAAGTAAATACATCCGATTGGCAGTGTCATGCTCAATAATGTCTGGCAGTGGTGTACGAGCATACCAGGACAAATCCCAGTGGTTCACCACATCAATGGGCTGGTGGACCATTAAAAAATAAAGTTTTTACAACCTAAAGACCTTTTCTTTTGCATCATCATCATCATTGGGCCAAACTTTGCACAGAAGATCAACACTGGCTGTAAATTCTTTTTTTTTTTTTTGCACATTCCTGCTCTCCAGAGGATGAACCTTTTTGATTTTAATGGTCCCATGAACTTTCCTGTGGCACCACCCTCAGGGAAAACTTATTTTCTGCTCCACTAGTGATAATGGTCTGAAAAAAGCTAAATCATCAGTATGTTTATTTTTTCCAACAAAAGCATTCTGGTTGTAATTACCACAGCAGTCACTGATGGGTGTTTTTGGTTTGAATTTGAATTAGAAGAAGGTTAATTTATGTCTTCCCAACTGCCTCAGTATATTTGTGTGTGTGTGTGTGTGTGTTAATGCAGCACATCCCTTTGGCTGTTCCAGCCGTGATTGACAGGTGAGCAGTGATCTCTGACAGCTCCCTGCTGAGACTCACTGACAACACAGCACACACTGTTAGACACCCACTGACACACACACAAACACACATTAATATACACTGGCTTGAAGGCATGGGGAGAATGGACCTATGCGCGCACACACTGAATAGGGAGAAGGAATTATCTTGTTTTAGTGTCAAAAACTTGTCTTTCTTTCTGAATAATAACAAGCACAGATCTCTGTATCTCTCAGATTGAGGCTGATTTCTGACGAACATCTCTGTAGTCAGCTGAATTTAATCGTACAGAGACAGAGGATGGCTGTAATGAGTTTTGTTCCCCTCGCCGGTTCCATCGTTTCTGTGTGAAGACAAATTGAGGGAAGTAATTGGATTTTTTTAAAGAATGTGCTTGATGTAACAACCTGCCCAGGTCAGATGAAGGTGCTATGGAGCTTGTTAATATTGAGGGCTTGTTTTTTTTGTTGCTTTTTCAGGTTTTTTTCCTAAGAAATATTTTTTTTCTTATGCAGTTTTATGTCTAACTTTTGAAAATAGGAAGCCGGCTGTCAATGAGATATTACAGCATGTTTTTGAAGCGGGTGTTTTCATCTGGTTTTCTCAAGAGCAATCTGCTGGAAGGCCAGGTCACATCCCAAACTGGCACAGTGAAGTTTATCTGTGCAGCAGAGGCTTGGTGATGTGGGGGACAAGGCCAACTCACAGGGATAGATGGGGAACTACTTAGCTGGTAAACTAACTGCCAACAAGCCGGGAACATGCTGCCACTAGTCAGTCACTGTAGTTCTCTTAGCGCACTCATATTTTGTCTGTGCCATTTAATCCCCCGTGGCATTTTATTCTCAGGACTGTACATTATTTTATTCAACAAAGAGTTACTGAAGAGGGCTTAGTCAGTAGTTAGTTTAACTTAGTTAGCCTTTTCACTTTGCTGCTGCAGGACAGTAAGTTTACACAGTTTATTCAGCAGCAGTATTTTGTACCATTGTCTCATGACAGTCTGTAAACCACTCCTCTTTTATCGCACAGGTTATTCTCCAACAAAGGAGTCTTGACTAAAAATGGCTTGTGCAATACAGCGAAATAAATCTATATTTAACTTATCCACTTTGAACGCCTCTGGCTCTGGCTCTTTGGATCCTGTGGCCCTTAAGGCCTATGTTTGTATGCAAGGGGCTCAATTAAAGTGACACTGGAAAGGATCTACAGTATGACTTTACTCAAGCTTATTTAGTTTGTCTTTAGAAGCTGAAACAACATTGACGAGTCTTCGACCCCAGGTCCTGGTCTCCGGACGGATGACGAAATGTGACAAAATTAACAATGGAGAACTGATCATTCAATGAAACGTGGAAACTAAGAGACAGAACAGAAGCTACTGTACCTTCTTGGATTTCTTTGGTTCATAGTCCATCGTGGCTCGGTCCTCCTCTGTACTGGTCCTTTAGTGGGTCAGCTGAGTCCAGGTCCTGGTCACACTTTTTCTGAATATATTTCTTGTCTCAGTTTGTCTTCTGTTGTCTTTGCGTCTCTCTCTCAGTTGTTTTTTCCATGGTTCCCTCTGTATCCCTGACTCTCGAGTTATTTTAGCTTCTGTCTCAGCCTCTTCATTCGTGTTCTTTCTCTTTCTACACTGATTGTTCTTTTTAGACCTCTCCTGGGGCCAAACACACACACGCGCACACACACACACACACACACACACACACACACACACACACACACACACACACACACACACACA
>JBBMJY010000012.1:22985974-23012228 GCA_037833715.1 Toxotes lorentzi
ACACACACACACACACACACACACACACACACACACACACACACACACACACACACACACACACACACACAGACAGATATAGTAAATGGTACTTAAACAGATGGCAAGAACATGGACACACACACACACACATGCCATACACACACCTATTGTCAGGGTAACCACTCCATGGTGACCGGAGGGATAACGGCTTAACGATCGTCCAGTTACCTAGGCAACGGGAGACAAAGATGGGGCATTTATCTTTACCTTTTTTTTTTTCTCTGTCTCTCACTAACTTGGCCAGGGGCTTAACTTTGTCAAAATGAACAGAAAATAGATCAAAAGTTCTCCATCAAACTCAGATTTCCACCAACTCGAGGTGATAGATACATAAAGGAATTCAATTTAAACGCGTCAGTTTTTTCTCTGTAAATGCAGGAACCTTATTCAGTGGATCCCACAACTGAAAACAAACCAAACCGTTTAAGTAGAATTGTGAATGTGAATGGTCTCTTTTTGTGTGTGAAGAAATATAAACTATGATGATGCTACGATTTCTGAAAAGGAGATGAACCACTTTCTTGACATATCTGTTGGAACAGTATCTAAGGCTTGATTGTCAGAGTGGGCGTTTCCATGGCAGCAGCTGACTGACATCTGAGAGCTGGGGTTGCTAGGAGACATGCTGGCAATGTCTGTCACCTGCCACTGACGGGAGAACATCTAAATATGGGCTACGATGGTTGATAGATTTAAATTTTTTTTATATATATATTTGTCAAGTTCAACTTGTATGCTACTTGTAAAGTGGAAGCTGGTTAGCCTTGCTTGCTAAGATTAGCACCAATTCTCACTTGACGTAACTTTTCATTCATTCATATTTCACTCAGCAGGTAAACAGGTCTTTACTCTTAAAATGGATGTTTGAAGGCCCTTGACAGCACCACAGGTGGTTTCAGCAAACCTTGGTGATCAGACCTCTGCGAGGATGTGAAGCGGGCTGAGCTGTGCATCCTGACCAAGCTCCAGGTGCCTGTGACAGTGATGAAGGTGCAGTTTTACCTGATTCAAAAGATGCAACAGGAGAGTCAGAACAGGCTGTCCACAGCCACTGGGAGGACATCTAAGTGACTACACCTACATAAACACACACAGAGGACATACACACACACATTATTCTCACACAGGATAAACGCACATACACACACACACACATATGAATTCACACATAATACACCCAATGCACACTGTCTCACACAGACACTCACAAAAACACACACACACACATTTTTAGAGATATAGAGTTGATGCAGCACCAAAACATATCAAGGTCTGACGTACTTTGAAGTTCACACCAGCATGATTGATGTGTATTTCTCTGTGTGTGTGTGTGCGTGCATCAGTGATATCAAAGAGGAAGCATCCTTAAAAAACCCCCATGCTTCAAAAACACACATAAGGTCTGACGCAAGAGGAGAGGAAAAAGAAGAGGAAAATAGAAATGAAGAACACATGGAGGAAGAGGAAGAGGAAGAGGAGAGGGGAGAGAGGAGAGGGGAGAGTGGAAAAGGATGGGGAAAAAGGAGGATGATGAGAAGAAGGAAGATGGAGATAAAAGATGAGGAGTAAAAGTTGAAAGTAGAAGAGGAGAAAAAGATGAGAGGAAAGAGCAGACAGGTAAGGAAGGAAGAAAAGGAAGAAGAGGAAGGCAGATGAAAGGAGAGACAATGAGGAGGAACAAGGGAGGAAGGTGACATGACATGCAGCTGGAGAAACAGGAGAGGAATATGGAGGAAAAGGAGGAATGAATGAATAAATGGAAAAGGAGAGACAGAAGGGGAAAGAGAAGGATGCAAGGAGGGAGAAATGGACATTTAAAGAACTGATGAAGGAAGAACCAAGGAGGAGTGAGGAGTAAAAAAAAGAAATACTCTGAAGAGGAAAAGAGAGGCAGAAGGAACAAGGAAGGAGTGAAAGAAGGAAGACAAGCAAGAAGGGAAAAAAAACACAAGAACAAAATGACAAAAAGACGAGGAATACTCACCCCTGTTCTTTTTCTGTCTGGCATGAAGTACATGAGAAAAGGAGGACAAGAAATGGCACTGAAAACAGAAAAGAAAAACAAAAATGACATAAACAGAGCTGTCTGGACCTGACGAGAAAGAGAGGAGGAGGAGGGATAGCTGTTTGGTGGCTGGATCTCCAGAGATGTCGACCAAATAAACAACAAATCCTCAGGATGGAGGGATGTTGATGTGAGAGAGATGGAGAGATCAAAGGATGTTGGTTTGAGGGAGAGATTTTTGTTGTCGCCTTGAGAGGAAAAGACGAAGGAGAGCAGAGAGGAAATGAGAAAAATGGGGCGGGAAGATTCAGAGGGAGAGGGCTGGTGGAGCTCCAGCTTCAGTTTCAGCTCATCCTCGATCCGGTTTTGAACCTGGAAAATCCTCGGAAAAGTCTGTCTCTGCAGAACAAACCACAGTTGTTAAGAAACAGCCAATCAGAGAGACTTAGATTAGAGACTTAGATACTGATTGTATCAACAAATTCACTGACGATGTATTGTGTTTATATCCTGCAACACAATTTACTCTCAAAGCAGCTAAAGCATTATTATTATAATCATATATATCATATTATCATATTATTATTGAAAGTTGCAATAAACCCATGCAATACTTGGTCCTCCAACCTACACCACCATACACAGTATGTCAGACCATAACAGCTGGAGGCTGCTGGACCTTCATCATCATGGCTACAATATTAAAGACACGGTTAAGGTCAAGAAACAATGCTTCTTTTGCTTGCACAAGGAAAATGAACGGCGGTCTCGTGGGTGAAGGTCCTGAGTTATGTCAACCCATTCTTCCACCCCGAACGCAGACTTGGTTACGTTATATACCATGTGACCTGACTTCCTCCTTCGCTCCCATCATAGTTGTCTTTTAACAACAAAACATAATTATAGGTTTTTCATTTATAAGTTAAGAAGGTCAAAGCAGTACTACTATACTACTCCTGTACTACACTACTACATACTCCAGGTAGTTAAATGGACAGCGTTGTCTAATCTTATTATACATTCAGCATCAGTGACAATCAGTAAAGCAACTGGAGCGAAATAAAAAGTATAGTATTACCTCCTGCAATGTTTTCACAAATTTCACAAATTGGAAATATTCAAGTATTCATATATTTTACTTAGTTACTTCCTATTTCTGGTGCCATAAAAAAAGACACAGACACACACAGGCAGTTTATTTCGACGGCTTTTCAACCATGTTTTACTACAGTATTGTTCCCATCTACAGTTATCAGCACAGCTTGTTGAGTTCTTTTTTTTAACATCGTCATAGATATTTTCACCACTGGTTTATTTTTCTGCTCGTTCACTCAGAGGATGTTTAAGCAGCATTATCAAAAAAACTTAGAGCACATCCTTACATACATACTGTACATACAATACATACAAACCAAAGCACACATACTCATACACACACGTCCTAGTATAGCGCCACTCTGGTATATACAGATATATAGAATGAGTAAAAAAAAATCAATTTTCAGTTTTTACATCTTAATATAAGAGTCATACCAAAGACATGGCCACGAGTGAGTAAACAATAGATAAATAGATATAAAACAAATACAAAAATAAATAAACATAAATACTTGCATCAATTAATAAAAGATGATTTGAGCTTTTTAACTCACTGTTTACTTTTTAACATGTTTTTGTTCAAGTCAATACATAACCAGCGCACCACTTCTAACTGTTACTTTACCTCAACGACAAAGGACTGGTTCACCAGAGGAAGCGAAGCCTCGCCCTCGGCCCATGATTGGGAGGTTAACGTATGCATCATCTGTACATTAGCCTTCAGGCCGATCATGTTTGACATGACCACGTTTGACAAAGAGTCATTGTTTTGAGCACCATTAACGCCGCTGTGACTGTCACCACTGTACCAACATCCACAAGTTCAGGTAGGACACAACACTGTCCTGATCACAAAACTGTGTTATGACCAATATTATTTTAATTTGTATTCCTGATTTTTGCTGTAGAGCAGACACACATACAACCACCAATCTTGTTAGGGTGAGAGCGCATATATACTTGTTTTAACAATGCATATGATCGTGCGGCCAAAATTTTCACAGACACAAAGAAGAGGGAGTTCTCAAGGAAGATATTCAGGTGTCAGTTGGAGATAATTGGGCCCTGGTCTGTGCTCTCATGGATCCTCTTTAATCCTGTAGACATACATAAGCAAGTACGTGAAGAACGTCTCTCTCATCACAGCCGCTTATCTATGAAAATGCATTGTTCAAAAGTGAGTATATAAACTGCACTTAGTGACTGCTCCCATCGACCTAAAGCACACAAGACTAGAAATTTCACCCCTGGGAGTCCCCTCAACACCTCAGAACATACACATGTATCGTCAGCATAAAGGCAATAATTAAAACTGGTCTGGATACTGCAACAATAAACGCTTTTTTGTTGGCCCCAGATGACATCAGGCAGGAACTATTATAGTTTTCTTCTTATTGTCAGCCAGGGTGGAGACGGTAACAGTTCATACATCTTCAACAGCTTTTTGAACATCTAGAATCAAAGTATTTTTGACACAGGCTCGTAGAGGTTTAACATGAGTTTTACTGTGCCATAATATTTTGTTTTTTGTGCTTGTGCCAGTCAACCATGAACTGGTGACCCAATAAACATTGGCATCTTCTAAATGATTTCTGGGTTGCAACATAAAAATCCTCCTATTACAGCAACTAAGAGTAACAAACCAGTTAAACTACATCAGGAACTGAGATCCTTTCTCACTGCACAGCGTCTCAAAATGCATCTCACAAATGTGTTTCAATGAACATGCTTTTTTAGATGCAACAGAGACTCATAGTCAATGTAATGTCTTTTAGACAAATGGTTTTAAGTGCATTGCTATTAATGCTGACACCTTCTGATGTCTTTATCTGAAACAATCACAACACTGGCTTCAGAGTTTCGGGGAAGGACTTAAAGACCTCCCACTTCATCACGACAAATCAGATCACCTTGAATGCACAGACTAACCCTAATGGCTTTTAAAGAGAAAAGGGTCTTTGAAAACAACTTCAAAGAGAAACTGCCGAAGACAAATCTCTTGTGTAGTATGACAGAGGACAGAAGTTGTATTTTATTGATTTATTTTTTAACTGTTCTTCCTTCAGGTACTGTTGCTGACCATGCTTGATGTTCTCAGCATCTATCGGCTTCTAACTGATATTAACACTCATTCGTACCTGAGAGGTTCTGTGTTTAAACTTTGACCTCTGAACTTGGATACTGATTGGCTCCGCTGAATATGCTCATGTTGTAGCTCCTTGCTTCAGGGCATGACAGCAGCGGTTTAACGGAGCAAAGAATATTTATTATCAGCTCTTGCCATGTTCTTTTTTTTTTTTTTTTTTGTCAGTCAAGTGACCTCAGTCCAAACCTGAATCTCCCAAAGACTACTTATCAAATACCTGTGCATGGATCCATTTTGTAAACATCTCTTTTCCAAATGTTTAGTCCCTTGTCAAATATTGTATTTGTGACAAGTAACAGCAGTTGTTAACTACCTATCCTGCAAAAATGTCATGGTTTTTGTATCTGTGAGTTTTTGTTATCAGTTTTCTTTGAGTATGTTTTGTTTCTTGCATTAACTGCTTATGTTCAACGGTTTTCACATTCCAACAAACCCTTCTTTTTAGCTACTGTTCTCAGCAAAAACCAAACACTGGAAAATGTTTTCACAGCATAATGAGTTTGCTCATGACACCATTCATACCTCTATGTTGTGTATTCGAAAAAAGTGGACGACTCTGGACGAAATTTAGACTCTTAAGAGTAAATGAAGCTTCTTCACCCAAATGTCATTCATCACCTAACTACAGCTTATTATAATAGCTTATATCTGACATCTGTATGTATTCAACTGTACAGTTGTTACAGCATGCCATATGGTAGTAGCCACTGCAGAAGTCATCCACCTTACATCCTCACATGCAGTCTTGATGGATTGTTCCAAATAAGTCCTTTCCTGGGGTGGAGTGTGTGTGTGGGATGTAAACTGTGGGACTTTTGCTATGGCTGCTATTGTAACACATATGGATGGGTGCCTACATTTCAGAAATCATCTGGACCTAGACTGAGCTTTGAGCCTACATTAGATGGATTCTTGTGTTCTTGTGAGACTGGAGACAAAAGCAGAAGACTGTGTTTCTCTTTTGACACCACTGACGATGCTTAGAGGATGATGGTTACCAAATGTTGTTAGGGACATGCAATCTTTTGGAAGCATGTTGGGGAAAAAAATTTGACCTCTTGCTCCTTGCTTGAGGTCAAAAGTATCTATCTGTAACTAAGTAACTAGGTAACTAGTAACTAGGCTAAATTTGGTTTAAAAGTGTGACATCTACGTTAAATTAGCCGTTGTTTCATTCACATTTTTTAAATAATTCACCCTGTAGTTACATCGTGCTTCACATTGAAGTATACTCATTTATGTGCTGTTGACACATATCTACCCCTGTTCTACAGTACGTAACCCAGATTTGTACCCCCCCCAAACCAAAACAAACAAACAAACAAACAAACAAACAAACAAACAAACAAACAAACAAACTGTAGATCCATTGTCATCCAATTTTAGCCCAGTTTTAAGTTAGATCTTTAGGCATCTTTTGACCTGGAAATCACTATATTATATATTTACTGGATAGTCGGACCACATTTTCTGCCAGGATCTCATGTTACTGCAGAACCAAAATGATTGCATGTCCCGTACAAACTCTAGCAGCCAGTCTCTAAATGTTCCCTGGTAAGTCTCAGTTGAGTCTCCAGGGTCCAAGGCTCAAGTTCATGCAGCAGACTGTTTCTCAGTTGTCTCAAACTCTGCAACTTCATTTCTCTCAAATCTTTTTACTTCTTGTTCTGACCGTACAGGATGAATCTAATCTGACACTCCTTGGTCCCAGGATGAGAGATTAAATTTCTCACCTCCAAGCTTTTAGAAGAGATGAAGATTATCCCAGTTCAGTGTAACTCCATTAACTTCCCATGGCTCATTCATGCTACTTACTCCCGGACTGCGTCCTAAGGGGAGAGCCGTGGTCCCAGATTGCACTTCACATTTTACAATCAAGTTCTGACAACCTCTTTTCTTAAAAGGAGTTGCCTGACTCTGTGTCTCCTTCCCATGCTTCTCCTGGTGTAGGTGGTCCTGGGATGAGAACTGATCTCAGGCTGAGCCTTGGTCCCAGACTGCATTTCTAAGTTTAAGAGCCCCTTTTGGCTTAGACAGTTGTCTCATATTCTAATACCTCTTTACTGCCCATCATGCTACTCCTGTACTGTATCCGGGGGCTGACGGCTGATGTCGTCTCCAGAAGCAGGATGGTCTTGCGGAGGCGCCGATCAATAAAGTGCGCATCCCAGGCTGGGTATCGCTTTCTTGGGAGGTCAATCCGGATCACGGGGCCTTCCTGTGCACGGGATGAGGAGGAGGTCCTGTGGAGGAGTGCAGGAGAGGAGGAAGGGGAGGGACGTACCTGGAAGACAGGCAGGCAACTGTCCCTGTCTCTCTCCTTGTCCCTGTCTCTCTCCCCGGGAACCGGCTCCCCTGTGTCTTTAGTCCTGGGGAGAGTCCTGGGAGGACTGGTAATGACCATGTCTGTTTGGGACCCTTGTGATGGGGTGAGGCAAGCATCAATCACTCCCGCCACCCCTCCTGCTCCCACCACGCCCTCGTCCACACATCCTCCCCACTGTGAGCCCAGAACAGGCCCATCAGGGTGCAGCCAGCAGTAGTACACCAACATGAAGAAGGTTCCCAGGGCAAAGCTGCAGGCCACCAGGCACACCACCACCAAGGCGTAGGAGTCGGAGGTGTGCGGGCCGCGGTAGGTGTACCAGGCAGCGGTCAGCGCCACGTTCTCAGCCAGTGTCACAGAATAGTAGACCGTCATGCGGAATCGGCTGGGACCTTCTTTGACGTTGAACCAACAGAAGATGTAGATGATGCCCACCACCATGTTGTAGATGATCTCCTCCCACTTGGACATGCAAAAGTCGGTCTCACCTTGGATGATCCAGAAGGTCATGACGCACCTGAAAAACATTAAACAATACTGCAGGAGATTGCATATAGATACTGAGACAAGGGGACAGTGCAAGAAATACAAGACAAATCTCTAAATTTCTACTATAGAGCCTTTTAAATCATCTCCACAGACACAATGAGATGTATATCATGGCAGGACATCATCGGTTATTTAAAGCTACTGCTCCACTCCCTCTCTTTGCTCCCAGCTTTTAATAACTCCTTTTGCATGAGAAGCTTTCACAGGCATATTTATTCAATTTACATATTTACAATTAACCATGTAGCACAATTCTCAGGCCTTTTAATTATGTTCTGCTGTTTAGTTAGCACATTAACATATTTTCCTTTCTGTTAATCAAGCTGTGAGGTTCTCTGTGCAAGATCTGCAGTAGGTTTGAGAAGTTTGAGACTGAAAAACATAATAACATAACTTAATTCATCATCATTTTCTAAGAGTCAAATGCTAAGCTTCCCACTGTGGACCCAGAATCCTTGCACCAGGTCACATATGGCGCACCAGTGGCTGACGATAAATATGCCGAAGTAGAGCTGGAAGACGGAGGCGAAGAGGGCGAAGGCCACAGTCCTCGCCCCGATGGTGAAGAAGTGCCACAGCATCTGGGCGATCACGGCCTTGTAGGACATTGGCAGCTTGTCATCACGGGAGTCCCGGAGAACCTTCTGGTAGGAGGCGATCATCCAGGCGAGAGAGACCAGGGAGGCTGAGGCTGAGAGACCTGCAGAGACAGATAAAGAAAAGGACAGACAGAGACAAACAGGAGGAGGAGAAAGAGACACATATAGAAAGACATTTAGGTGAAACTGGGTAAAAAGCCTAACTGCAAAAAACACGTTCACACACTGACATTTCAAAGACCAATACACAATATTTCAGCCACATTCTCTGTAAAACTGTCATATCATTTCACCTAAATGTCTCCAATGTGGAGCCGATTGATCAGCTCTCAGCTCACACTATTAATATTGTACGACAAAGTTATAATGTAGCCCGTCAGCGTATTGCACATATAGGACTATTGACATACTGTATACATTGTATTTGGCTGTTAAGTAACAACAACTTGAGGCAAGGAAATACCAAAGATATTTTCAATTATCTTAATTCACGGTCTCTCGTCATGTCTGACAAACATGACAACTGACCAGGCATAATGTCTCAAAATTGATGGATAAATAATCATTTGATACTAATTGAATCCTAACACCTTTAAAATGCTCACTAGCGATAACTAGTTCATTCAAACTGACCTGAACCAGTTTTACACTGAAGTCAAATGATCGTGAGCCTGCACACCTCACTGTGAGGCCCAACATGAGCCACCCAGAGCACAGTTTAACACATTAAACATTCATGTGTTTAAATCATGCAGTCTTGTCTCAAATTAGCCATGAATTACACTGAGAAGGCATTAAAGTTTGAGCAGAGGAAGAGCTGCTCTGACTTTGCATTTTAATGTAATTTTGATCATTCTAAGTTTTATGAAGAGATTGGGGAGCAACTTTGATATTTACAGAACTGAGATTACTGTTGTTGAAAAACATCTTGAATATAACTCAGAGTTGCAGTTTTTTATGTGCATATGATCCCTGTTTCATAAAACTTAAATTACTGTGATAATAGTGTTGATGCTATGACTGTATTTTTACGGTAATGCAGCAGAAAAAAACCCTGTAGATGATAAAAGTATTTAAATCAAAATGTAAAATGATCAACACTAACAGCCTCTGAAAGTTGCGTAACTTAATCAAACTGCAGCAGTGAGTCTCTCCAAAGTTCACAGGCAGCAGGAATCAGAAGTAATATCCACAGACTAACAGGCATGGTGGAGTCCACCATCTATCTGACTCTGGTACATGAGTAAATATGCTGAGCCTCGAAACTCCCAAGTGGTCTCTTTGACATATGGGCTGCAGCTCAGCATGGACGGGAAGTGTCGAGGGCAGCGAGTATGTATGTAAGAGCTGGAGCTGGAATCGGCAGCAGCTGAATCGAGTCGAGTCCACGGGCCTGTGCAGGTTTTACTGAACGGTCTCAGCAGTGAGAGGAAAACATAAACAGCCAGCCGCTGCCTGCCCTGCTTAAAGCTTGCATTTGTCAACTGAGTTATAACACTTAGGGATGTGTTGGTTTCATTTCTATGGCTGAAAGTTAGTTTGGTAACACATAAAAGGTGAGTAGGAAGCGAGAGAAGGTGAAAGAGAAATCACACTGTTATTGAATAGCTTACATTGATTTCATTTCCTTTGGCTGCTTCTAATTTCATCCAGTCTTTTCCAACCACTTGTTAAAATCCTCCTTTCTTGTTTTCTTCTTATTTCATTTTGTATTTCAAACGCTTTGTAACAACTGTTTAAAGAAAGTGCTGCATAAATGAAATTTATTATTATAATTATTTTCACAACAGAGAAAAAAAACCAGTGCAGCTTAATTCACTCCTCTGTTCATCATTATGTTTCAAAAACTGCAAAATGTGGCTTAATGTACCACTGCTAGTCCTGAAAGTGAGCCCCTTAAGTAAATAATAATAATAATAATAATAATAATAATAATAATAATAATAATAATAATAATAATAATAATAATAATAATTTAAAGCATATGGACAAACAGCAGAGATGTGGATTATGCTGCAGCACAGGTTTCAGAATTTCTCTGGATGTTTTTTTTTTGTTGATACTGTTGGAACTGAAATCTGAATTGACCTCAGCCAATGAACCCAGTGAACAACCACCTCCTGCTGATTGAACCCACCTGAGATTCCAAATCAAACCGAGAGTTTGAGAAAACAAACAGTTACACAGGAAGTGAACCCAAAACAAAGAGGATTATGGGCAGAAAGTGACAGATGCAGTTTGTTATGCTTGGAAAACCCAGCAAATCCCAACATTTGGAGAAACTGGAACCAGCAAACGTCTGGGATTTGTACTAAACAGATGACTTGAATGATTAATTGGCAACATTGATAGATGATTCATTTGACTGTGTGAGTTATGAAATAATCAATGATCCTGATCAGTACAAACATGATAGCAGACCACATGGGAGAGTGCGCACATTTAAAGTTACAGATACTTATTAACAGACTGTCAGTACAAAAGAACAGAAAAGTGTGTGTGTGTGTGTGTGTGTGTGTGTATGTGGGTGTTCTGGTACTCATGTCTTTATGAGGACCACCTTAGTTTTAGACAGTGAGGTGTGTGTTTTTGTGCAGTTTAAAATGTGTCTGACACCTGACTTCTGTGTGGCCAGGTATGTTTGAACACAGAGTGTGTGAATGTGTTTAGGTGTGTGTGTGTGTGTGTGTGTGTGTGTGTGTGTGTGTGTGTGTGAGTGAGTGTGTGTTCAGAGCAGATATCAGTAGGAGAGTCTATGCTTTATTCATACACCACTTACAAGGAGCAGATGGGCTTCTGATGAATAAAACAAAACATACTCTCTCTCTCTCTCTCATAATCAGAAATGACAACTGATAAAATCCAATTAAATAGATTACAATAAAATCAGAGAAGATAACGAACAGTTTTCTTAAAGGTTAATTCCAGTTTATTACAACTTGGGTCTAATTTTCATCAGTAATTATCACATGACAGTCTCAAACGTTAATGCTTGGCTCTGGACAGACGCACTGACTTCCTGCCTCAGATTTTGACCTACTTCACTGTGAGTCGTCTGGACACGTTTACCTTTGAATTGAGGGATTAACACTGACATTTCAGCTGCGGTGGAAAGTAACTAACTACATTTACATAAATAATTAGACATACTTGTACTTTAACTGAGTAAATCCACTTTGTGCTCCTTTATACGTCTGCAACATTTCACAGGGACATATTTGACTTTTTACTCCACTGTACTGATCTGATGCTTTAGTTACTGGGTGGTTTACAGACTGTGATCGTCCAATAAAAAACAAATGATAATGTCATAAAATCCAACACAGTGTTAAAGATTAAACCACTGTCTGCCAAACAGGGAAACAATACTGTTACTATACAGAACTATTACTTTTGATTCTTCAAATACATTTGGCCGAAGTAGGATTTTTAATGGTGTTTCATGTAATGGAATATTTTTCAGGCACACTTTAATTTGACGTCCACAAAAAGTAATAATCTGGATCAACTGTTTCTTGTTAACATGTAGAGTGCAGTGTTATCACAATTAATGGGATCAAAACTGTGAAAATAAAACCCAAGTTTCAACAAACAGAATTATCCTTCAGCTCCATCAGTTCAGATGAGAAACGAGGCAACAAAGCACATTTCTCTGTTTCTCTGATGTGTCACAGCTTTTCCGGTGAAGGAAGAGCAGCATCTCTCTCACCTTGCAGAGGGAGGACGGTGTTTCCGTGGATCATGATGCTCAGCTGGAGGACGAGCTGAGGCGCCGACTTAAGGAAGGCCTCCAGGAGGCGGAGCATGGTGATGTCAGCGCTCTCAAACATCAGCCGCCAGTGGAAGTGGCGGCGGGGCCCACTGCCGTGCCAACGGCTCTGGGCTCCCAGGTAGAGGGCGTGACTGTACCTGAGGGCCAGAAAGAGAGAGAGAGAGAGAGACCGGTTTAGAATAGTGCTGCATGTCCCTTTATCTGCCTTCAGATTCTGTCCTGGAGATTTTCAGTCCTTAAAAGATGAATCCAGACACTGTTTTTTATTAATTATTGCTCTGCAACATTTTGATAAGTCTGATTTTAAGGTACAAGAAGCATTTACAAATATTTAAAATACATACGGTGCTCAATAAGTTTGTGGTCTAAGGTAGAAGGAGGTGAGTTACACAGCTCTAAACATGCACGTGCACTTCAGCTGTTTCAGTGATTATGCAGAAAGTTTGAAGATAATAACTTTTGCGGTTTTTCTGTTTCGGGTGATTGAAAATTGCAAGTCAGCACCGCCTGAGAAAATGGACAACATCGTCCTTCGTGCAGTCATTCGCTCTGCGGTCCCAGGGGTTTATCACCCAAGGAGGTCCTTGTCCTGATTTGATCTGATTCGGCATCTTCAGACTACAACCGCCTCCTCAAGATGAAGAAGGAGCTCTGCGGTCGCCATTTTGAAAGTGAGAAATATGTTGAAAAATAAATGTGCTTGGTTTTCTAAGACTGACTCCTTCTTCCTTAGGCCACAAACTTATCAATCACCCCTCGTATCTCAGAATAATGATCATATGCAGCAAACTGAAAAATCATTGGCTGTAACCCCTGAAAACAACAACGTGAATATAAATCACAGGCGTCAACAACTGGAATGTAAAATATGATGAACAGGCAGTCATAACCTTTTTGGTGCTCTGCCAGTTAAATAAGATAAGTAGATAAAAGAAAACCGGCTGTAATTTGGGTAAACTGAAAAAAAAAACTCCATATCTGCACCTTAAATAGAAAGTTAGTCAGGTACAGCTCATATATTTCATATATATTGACCTCCTTAGGGAGTAATCATCATTTAAAAGTGAAAAACACTATAACAGTTACGGGGGTTTGTTTGGGCATCATTAAGGCAGCGTAGGTGTTTCAGCAAAGCTGAAGCTCGCTCAGTTTTACTTGTATGTTTTAGAGCAGCAATCTTCCTTTGAGAAACTCAGCTGATGTAAACACAAACAAGAACAAGGATGCAACACGTTTGAAAAACTGAATGACATGTTTCAGGAGAAAGTTCCTCTGGGAGAAAAACACACCGGAGTGCTGTGTGTTTCTCCAGGGAAACATCTTCACCCTCAGCTGTCACTGTTCAGCTCTGATGCGTTTTTCTTTTGTTGTTTTTCTGGTGTCGGGGACGGTACTGGCCATCCAGAGCACGGTGGATCGAAGCTCTATTTTCTTTTTTTTTGTGTTTTTGTTTTATTTAAACAAAAACTGATGTGAGGAAAGGAGGGGCAGGGCTGTTCAAAGATCTGTGACACTTGTGTTTGTTGGAGGTTTAATGTTCACCTGCTGGTGCAGCAGCACACACCGAGGCATTGAAGTCGCAAAGTTTATTAGAAAAACAAGAAACTTTCTGGAAAACTTTATTATGACTTGGGAAACTGTGAGTGTTACAAGGCAGAAGCTGTTTTACACTGAACATGAACAACGTGAACCTAAAAATTTGCTGTTTCTTTAGAAATAAAGGCACTAACAAAGAAGTTGCTTAAGCTAAATACAGCATCATACTTCTTCAGGTATGTGACTGCTGCTGTTTAAAATGGAAGAACATCTGTTAACTATGGCTAAAGGATGCTGGATAAACCGGAGTGGTCACCAGATCACTGCAAAAAATGAACTTCATTTTTGAGATTAACTTGATACAACAAATAAAAGTGCACTGAGTATTTTTTACCACTTGTTTCAAGAAACTTACAGTTTTAGGATGTGATTATAGACAGAAATGACCTGATGAGGAAGGGAGGGAGGAAGGACTGATGCATCATGGGAGAAGAGGACGGCGGACAGTAGTAATAGTACAGCAGGACAGACAGGTTGTGGAGGAGAAATGAAGCTCGCTGGAGGAAAAGTGAGATGAGACTTCCTGCGCTTCTGCATCCCAAAGCACATTTTAAATAGGGGGGTAAAAATAACCCAGTAGTGTATGCACACACACACACACACACACACACACACACACACACACACACACACACACACACACACACGTCAGCATATATGACGATTTTCAAGCCTGCAAAATACAGACAAGCATGGATAAACACGTGTATGTGGACACACAAATGCAACAAACAACATTCCTACACAGCTAAAACACACAGATACACAAGATTTATCTCATGTGCGCAGACACACACACACACACACACACAGTGACAGACAGGCAGCAAGGCCAACGAGGCAGTCTGGAAATCTGTAGCTCTGCAAATAATTTGCTGGCCAAGCACTGCCGCCACTCCTCCATTCAGTCTCTATGTCTCTCTGTCTCTCTCTCTCCATCTACACCTCTGTAACTCTCTATTAGTCTGTGTGTTTGTCTTTCACTCATTTATCTCTTTCATATTTAATTTCCTTGTCTATCTCTTTTTCGTTTCTTTTGCTTTCCTCTGCTGTTTTTCTGTCTTCTTCTTTTCTTCTTTTTAATCTAGTACCATCCTAATAGTTGAATACAGTTGATGTCTAAATCTTGCTTTAACTTTTTCTTACATTGTGTTTTATTCTTCCATCCTTCTCTTTGGATCTGTGTTGGTAGGTTTCACCGTCTCTTTCATCCTCTACCTTTTTTCAGTGCTACTTCTTCTGTCTTTCTCACTCAATTTATCTTCATCTTCATGTTTTCTTTCTCTCTTTTTTATCTGCCTCCTTTCCTTTGTTTGGTGTCTCTCATTTTGTTTTTCTCTCAATCCAATTTCATGCAGTTATTGTCTTTCTCTCCTCTTTCTCTCCATCCAATTTATTTTGTTCTTTCCTCAGGCGTTCTCTCTGCCCTGAGCTTCCAATCTATCAAATCTATATGAATCCTCTCCTCCTCCACTCTACTCCTTCCTCCATCCCTCCTCTTTCCTCGATGCTTTACACTCATCTTTATCCTCCTTTGTCTCCTCTCCTCTTCTCTCCTCTCCACCAAAAACTCTACTATCTACAAGGCCACAGTTGGACCGCTGAGACCCTGGGCATTTGTGAAGAGCTTGTGTGTGTGTGTGTGTGTGTGTGTGTGTGTAGAGTCTTAGAGATTTGCTGCCAAGTCTGATGGTGAACCAAGAATGAACCCAAGGAGAGGGACTGGCACGCAGAGAAATTAAAACGTTTAAAAACACAAACCTCATTTAAATTTCTGTTAATTGAATGTTACTGGTCAAGGGATCAAACACAGCGATCAGCAGCAGAAGACGAGACAGAGGCACAGATTTGTAATTTAACTGAAATCAGCAGAAGTAGCTGCAGCTCTTTTAACATTACTTCAGTCCCGTCAGGACGCAGTGAAAATTGTTGTGTTCATCGTGTTCACAACATGAAAGGATTTTCAGAGGTATTTCAGAAAAAGGAGCGTGCAGTGTGAGCCTCTTTTGGGTGTTATTTTACAGTAATAAACACAGTGAGAAAAAAATCAAATGTCTGTAAAAGTCACTGATTAATTTATGAACGGTTCCAGTAACAGAACAGTGCAGACGGCTGCATTTTAAATGTGGCTGGTTTGCTCACTGAGCTGACTGTCTGCGAAGTAGAGCGTTCAACGTTCAGTCCCAGGCCTGGGAAAGCTTCCAACAAGCTCTGCAAATCCAAAGGTTAGAGGTGGTTCAGTTTAGGTTAGTGTTAGCTGAGGCTTGACTGGTGGAGCTCGTTGAAAGTGAAATTAAACATTGAAGATGAGGATTCCCTGAAATAACTGATGCCTTGTGCACAACAACCCATGCATGGTGCCTTGCTCTTATGCAGTAGACTGCAGTGTTTCAAACTGTTGCTGGTGTTAATTCTTTGTGTAACAGAGGTTTGTGGGTGTGTGTGCAAGAAAACAAAACACAGGAACCATGCAGTAAGCCTTAGGGAATATGTTCAACCGTTTGGCGACAGTGTCTTTGCCAACAAAGTCAGGTCCATAAAGAAACGTCTTTCTCAGTTTGGTGCAGAAGAACCACAACAACCTCACCCAACACCTTTGGGATGAACAGGAACAGCTGCCAGTGAACCAGGTCTTACTGCTGAATGGGATGAAATCTCTGCAGCCAGGTTCTAAAATCTGGTGGAAAGTCTTCCCAAAGCAGACCGTGCTGTTATAAAGGCAGATGAATGCCCATTGTTTTGGAATGAGACGTATCACATATGGAGGGAAAGTAGCTGCAGCTGTATCACCATGTCTGAGACTTGAACGATGTCTCGTGAGCATTTCCATTTTTTATAATGATGATCATTATTATCACAACCACGGTCACTGCTAAGACATCAACTCACAGGCCACAAATTTCTCATCATTACGGCTCATTGACTCCAAATTGATCAGCAGACGCATCCAGGTCGCCGCAAACAAAGGTCAGGAAACAGATATCAGAGTCAGCTGTAATTAATGGTTTGTTTACCTGAAGGAACAAATGGGACCAATAATAACTATGATGATAATGGAAGTGGACCATTGGCATCAGGAGGTCGTTATCTTAAACCACGATTCATTTTATATGTATTGACTACGAGACTAATGACATCGCAGTATTGTTTCTGATGTCGTCACACTGCATCTTAACCACAGCATCATCGCTCACAGTCGGACCATTACTGTAAATCCTCCATCGATGAGGGAAAGGAGAGAACAGGAAGGAAGCAGAAACAGACAGAGGGGAAACAAGTGTTTATTAATAACTTGTGCCTGCAGTTGATCAAAGGCTCGACTGGAGTTCTGACCCGCCCCCTCGTCAGTCTCCACGGCGATAAATTGGTACTAGCACCAGGCTTTTAACGAGCCGCTGATCTGTTAGCCTGACACGCTCGCGCACACACACACACACACACACTGAGCAAATTTCTATATATCCTGAAAATCCTTCAGCTGTGAACAGGAGAGAGAGAGAAAGAGAGAGAGAGCTCTTTAACCTTCATCACTTGTCTGAAGAGACCCTCAACCTGCCCATTATCACACCAGCAATCAGTGGCATTTATTGCCTCGGTGTGTGTCTGTGCGTGCGTGTGTGTGTGTGTGTGTGTGTGTGTGTGTGTGTGTGTCTGTGAACGCTCCATGATCAAATGTCTGTTATGAAACACAGTGCTGGTTCTCTCCCCTGATTGGTTGAGTCACTGTGGTTGGAAGCTTTTGTGCAATAGCTAAAAAAAATAAAAAATGCTGAGGTGCTTTTGGCCACGTTCCAGGTCGACTGGAAGATGTGGCGTTTTCGTTTCACTTCCTTCCTTCAAAACTGTGGCCTCAGACCAGCAGCTCGCTCTGGATGACGGTGCCATGCTCGGGCTGCTGAGCTGAAGTTACAGTCAAGTTCTGCAACTGTTGAAAAAAAATTCACATGCACACAGATTTAAATGTTGTTGTTGTTGTTGAGTTGTACTACGTGTTGAAAAGTTAGCATGGAGCACCAGAGCACCAGTGTCAGTTAACAGCGAAGTTTCACTTTGTCTCTGGTACCTACAACATGTGCTGCAAGTACAACAGAATTTAACAAAGCAAAACAAATAAGGCAGATCTACAGTGTCATAATTAGAGGGATGTCTCCTACTTTGTGATTTATGCATGATTTGTTTTTACCTGGAAACTGTTACACAGCTGGTGAATATTTAAATGCGCAGCAGTGATATGGAGGCACATGTTACTGTGTTAGCATCATGTCAGAGCCCGAGCAGCCACCCCCCTAAACTCCCCCTCCCACCCCTGCCCAGTGGCAGAAACAAAAAGCCCCCTGCAGTGGGTGGATGGAGGTTAGAACAGTCGGCCTCCTGCTAGTCTGTGAATAATGCAGCTGTCAAAAAGCTCAAAATTAAACACATTGAATACACACAGGACAGCCCTGGGCTCTGCTCTTCTCTCCAGCACCGCACACACAAACCCACACACACACACACAACACACACAGGCAGACATGTATGTACACTGCATACACACAAGCAAAAAACACACGCACACGTTTACATGCAGGCAGACACGCAACTATAATCCAACATCCAGACACATTTATACATGGAGGAAAATGAGCGCAGCTGCACACATAAACACTAAAAGTTGTGCTTAAACTTAAAGGTATGTATGATTTATGTTTGGTTTGTAAAGGCCACGTTCATGTGAAGTGTTACCCACGGTGCCCTAACTGTTCTACAGAGAAATGTTCAGCTAACTTTTACTGAAGCAGCTGCTCAAACCATGATTTGAACCGTTTCTTTGCAGCAGTGATATTTATTCATGTCTTTATTTTACTTTTTCTGTGGCCATGATGAGCACAAAAACATGCTCACATATTACATATCATTACATATCCCACATAAGCTTCATTCAAGCTTCAGATAAACTTGAATACATTTTTGCACAAAACGAGGGCTGCAGCTTTTGACCTTCATCACTTGAATTGGAGTTGCCTCAGGAAATGATCGTTTAATGGCCGGTATGAACAGGAGCAGTGATTACAGCAAGAAAAACCTGCTTCAGTGCTCATGAGGGCACCTGACTGTTGGAAAACATGTGAACCTCTCCTTTAACAAGATGACGGAGGCCTTGAAAAACCCTGATACAGATTCATTATTCACTAACTATTCAGATAGACATATAAATACCCATGTATAATATTTCGCATCGATGGCGTAAATGGGGAATAACAGACTTTTTCAGCCATAGCTGTTCACAGATGTTGGATCTCTTTCTGAATCTGAGCAGATCAGAAACTGTGGACCTGTGTAGAAAACCGTGTGAAGTAAATTCAACTCCTCACGGGCCCTGACAGGCTCCCAGAACTTTGAGCACATTTCATGACCCGTGAACCCAATTTCCAGTTCCTAAGGTATTCAGGTTCCTGGGATTTATATCCACCCATGGATCTGTGTACTGAGTCTGGAGAGTGCAGCCAGGTTGAGCCACAAACAGTGAGCGAGTGTTTGTATGGAAGCCCACACAGAGCAGAAATAATGTCTCTTCTCTGTCTGTGTAGAGCTCAGCTGTCAACACCGACCTACTTAGACTGCCACACTGAAAAAGCCAGCACTGAGAGAGGAGGCTGTGAGATTATGGGAGAGTGTGAGGGGAGGAAAGAAGGACGAGCAGAGGAGGAGGAGAAGAAGAAGAAGAAGAAGAAGCCTAAAAGGAAGAGGTAAAACGAGAGTAAAAGAGGAAGAAATGTGTCTGCATGAGATTGTGTGTGTGTGTGTGTGTGTGAGAGAGAGAGAGAGAGAGTGTGACAGAAAAAAGAAAGTGAGATGAGGAAAAAGTGAAAGAGCAATGGAGAGAAAGACACAGCAAAAGTTGTGTGTATTTCAATGCATGTCCTGTGTGAGTGTGTGTGTTTGTGTTCTTGTGCCTGCATGTATGTGTGTATATATGTATTTGTGTGTGTGTGTGTGTGTGTGTATAAGAGGTGAACGAGCATTGATCGCTGCTGCCAAGCTCCTGACGAGATAAGATCACGCCGAGCGCTGAAGTGTTTAATTGGGAATTGTGAGTGTGTGAGTGTGTGTGTGTGAAGCAGGTGATGTTATCACTTAACTCAAGGGCTCAAGTTTGATCCTTCATCTGTCCTCTCTCTCCCTCTTTCTCTCTCTCTCTCTCATGCATCCGTCATTCAGAGGTTGCAAAATTCAGAGCCGTCACTTTGCTGTGAAAAGACTTCAAGGAGAAAACGAGGAGGAGGAGAAGAGGAAACAGGAGCAGAGGGAGATATACAGGTTACGGGGAGAAGTAATCAAAAGAGGTTAATGAGGAGGAAAGAAACAAGAGGGGGAAGGAGAAAGTGAAAAGGAGAGGAGAGCAGAGGAGGTGATATAAAAACAGAGAGGAGGAGGAGAAACAGAAAAGATGGGAAGAAAGAGAGAAAATGAACAAAGGGAAAGAAAAGGTCAGGAGAGAAGAAAAGAAGAGAAGAAAGGAGGAAAATAAGACATTTAAATGGATAAAAGGAAAGGAAGAGAAAAATGGATAAGGGCAAAGGAAATGAAAGGACATTAAGAAAAAGGACAAGAAGGGAAAGAAAAGCAGAAAGGAGGAGGAGAGGACATGGGAGGAGAAAAGAGAGGAAAGGAAATCAAATAAAAGAGAATGAAATAAAAAAATGTCGAGGGAAAAGAAATAAAGGAAAGGGAAGAACAGAAAGAACAGAAAAGAACAAAGAAAAGAAAAGAAAAGGAGAAGGTTGGCAAAAAAGAAAATAAGAGAAAAGGGACAGGAAGGAAGGAAAGAGACGTCAAATGGAAAAGGAAGTGAGGATAGAAATCAGAGGCACAAATGAGTAAATAAGTTCACTAACAGCCCGGAAAGAGGACGAGGTGGAAGAAAAAAGACAAGATGAGGTCAGAGAAAAGGAGGGAGAGGACAGAGGAGGAGGAGGGAGGGAGGAAGAAAAGGATGGAAAAGGACTAGAAAAAAATGCCTGGTAAGGAAGGAGATGAAGAGGTGGTAAAAAGAGATAAAAAGAGGTGAAGAGGAGCAGAGAGGTGAGGAGATTCATGGCGTGAAGAAAAGGTAATGAAGGGAGGAAAGAAAAGGTAATGGAGAGAGAGAAAAGAGGGATGGAGGAGGAGATGATCAGTGAGCTGCTGCCTGCGCTGATCAATCACTGTTTATGGAATGATCAGAGAGGGAGAGAGAGAGAGAGAGGAGGGTGGACGGAGAGGGAGAGACATAACTGACAATGGGCCAGTGAAAGAGACGGCTGCTGACACTCAAATACTCATTTCTCTCTCTCTCTTTTCCTTTTTCAGTTTGTTTGTCTCTTTCTTTTCTCCCTGTCTTTCTCTCCATTCAGTCGGTTTTTCTTTCTCTTTCATACATTGGTTTGAAAGTCGTGCTGACTCATGAAAATGGATGAATTGATGGAATGAATGGATTCAGTTTGGTGACTACCTGAGGAACTGCAGTGAGAGAGGGTTGAACGTGCCGTTATTTATAACGTCTTCGTCGTTTTACGAATCCATCACCGGGGTTATTTTCTCAGCTGAGGACTGAAGGGACACAAAATAATCCTGTTCCCAACCAAACTCTGCAAAACCAGAGGCTGAAAGACGGAGGCTGAATGACATGACAAATCAGTTCGATTATCAGCCATCTTTCTTCTGTTTATTTTGTTCACTTCGTTTAATTCTTTCTTTCCTCCACTCTTCCTTCTGCTTTTTTCCTTTCATCTTTCTCCACCATCTTCTAGGTTTGGAAAGGTAATTCTGTGATCTTGGCCGTGCCCCCTCCTCCCCTCTCGTCTCTTCCTCGCTGTGTCTCCACAGATTTTGAAGGTCGTTACTTTCAGAACATTTAATCACAGTAGGAAACTGAGTTTCTGCTCGGCCTCCTGCAGTTAAGGGTCAGCCCAAAAAATTTCAACAGTCATTCCCAGTTTTCAACAGATGAAATAACTGCTGCACCCGTTCAGCTTGTCCAGTCTTCCTCTGCAGCTCACTGAGCAGAGCAGGACGTTACCGCTGCCGCAGCCGAGGGTTCGATTCCTGCCACGGCTCGGCAAGGTTTTTTAAAAATAGTCCTTTTTCTTTTTAATCGCATTCATCTAAATGCTGATTGTACAAACTGCCGTACATGAAAAGGGCAGGAATGGGAAAAAAAAGTTTAATTAATCTCACAAGAGTACAAAAGAATTAAAAAGATAAAACATTAAATGAGAAGGTAGAGAGTGAAACACATGAAAGGCAAATTATTTCACCGAAAAAGCTGGTTTTTAAAAGTACGTCTTAAGAAAAGATTTAAACCATGACGCTCATTTAACTTTCACAACCAAAGCCTTAATGCTGAAACTGTTGTGTATGATTATATAATCCTTCCTTGCTCTAATCTTATTTAAATTCTGTTTTTCTCTGGCCTGACTTTCCCAAAACAAACAAACACACATGCTGATTTTCACTTAACCTCCAGGTAGAAAAGACACCTGAAAACACCTGAACTCTGTTACAGAGTTTGCGATGCATCTCACTTGTCTATGTCTCTTATAATTCTTATTTTTTTTTCTTTTCATTTAATAAAAGCTGCTTCACAAACTGAAAACATCAAGTTCATGTTCTGTTAGGATTTGTAGAAAGGCGTCCTGAGGGATGAAATGATTAAAAAAGCCTTTCAGGTTGTCGAGTTGACTTTTCTTTTCATTGACACACAGACTCCAATAGGGGCACGTAGGATTCAAACATCATTCATTCAACAAGTGTATTCTTTGCTGCAAAATGGCAGGAATCTCATGAAGCTGCAGGTACTGAGGGTCGGGGCATCGTTTGCTTGTTTTTTTTTAATGCAGCGTGTTTCTTTGCTTCGTGGTATGAGCAGTTAGCCTAATAATCAGACCAGCAGTGGTTGTAATGTGAATTTGGACCATGTCTGTGAAGATTCTCAGTCATCTGCAGGAAGATGTTGCTCCCTTTCTTAACCCTACCTACAAAGATTTATTGATTGTCTCGTTATTGCAACACTAGGTCTTTTTGAATCGCTAAGTAAATCAGTCGTGGACAGAAATATCGAGGTCTGGATTCTGTCAGAATGTGATAGTGATGTCTCACTGAAGATGAATCAGACTCCGATGAGTTGTTGGATTGTTTGGTTATGGTATGTTGCCCGGGTGGATACTGGATGCTGGATGGAACAATTCCACCACGTCTGGTGCCCTTTTATGACACATTTATATGAATGTTCATTCCCAAACGTGCTCCTCCTGAACCTCAGGAGACTCTCGATGGACCATTACAACCTGAAAGGAGAGGGTCACATGACAGATGAAGACAGCTGAAGGCATCAGTAGGCCAGTTAAAGCTGGTTGAAGCAGCTTTTCACTGTGATTCAAACGTATTACCTGTAAAAATATGAATTTCACTCACCATTTTACAATAATAATAATAATAATAATGTATTATTTCACATTTTTATAAGAATTTACTTTTACGTTCTCTTGGAGCAGCATCTAGGGGTCATTAGAGGAACTGCAGTCGGTGTCTATATTCGTCCATGGAGGTAATTTAGTTTATTTCAGAGATGTTGTAGAAACATAGATTTGTCAAAAATTCTTTCGACTGCAGGTCGAAGCAATAATAATGGTGGGTTACTGACAGATCAAAATCCGTCATATGTGTGTGTGTCTGTGTGTGCACATGGGTGTGTGGTGTCTAGGTCTCGCTGTCCAATATAGCTTTTCTCCACACGCCGCTGCCATGGTTACGCAGGGATTTGAAGCACCACGGAAACAAACAGAGAGATGTTTGAGCACGCTCACTGCTGATCACCTGGCTGTCGCTGTCTCTCGCATAAAGACACACACACACACACACACACACAATTACCTTTACAAGTGATACAGATGCACACACAGACACACAAATAAAGTGTACACTAATTCTGCAGCTGCTATTAAGTCAGCACCTGCTGTCTCACACACACACACACACACACACACACAAGCTATAAATATCCATGTGCCACTCAAAGTGAATCAGTTGTCTATCCCCAAGCTGCTGTCCCACATAGCCACTCAACTGAGCTGTGTGTGTCAGTTTGTGTGTGTGTGTGTGTGTTAGGAGAGAGGGAGTGTGTGTGAGAGTGAGGAAAGTGTTATTTTAAGCCGTGTGTTTGAACGAGGGGTAGAAATCCAGGGAGAAGAAGAAAGAGAGAGCGCGTCTGTGTGCGTCAGAGGAACTGTGTGTATGCTTTATGGCTGTGATGTGTATTTGTGTGTGTCAGAGCAAACACTTTGTCCCCTGCGGCTGATGCAGGCACCCCCTGGGCCAATCAGTAACGAGTAAACAAATGCAGCACTCCCCCTCGGGCAAATCAGAGCGGTTTTAGGAAAGCCAGGAGGAAGATGCTCTGAAGTTTCAGATAAACTATTTGCCATAATGGCAATTAAACCGACGATTGTGGCGCCCCCTCAGGCCGATCAGTGCAATGTTTGAAAATGATGGAATGGAAAAAAAGATCACATCATTCCCCGAAGAATTTAAGCCCAAAAAGAAAAGGTTTCTGGGAAATCTGATGCATCCTGTTTGGTTAATGGTCTGTCGTTTCCATCATGACAACAAATCATATGAAAAGACCAAAACCAACAATGTGTTTTTCCACCTCTGAACACTGACTGCCCTTTGTGGTACTCAGCCCCAAGCCTACTCTTTCTTACTGAAGCCATACAGCTTTAAAATATAGAAAAGTTCATTTTTTCTCAGTAACTTCCTGAATCAGCTCAGGAAATAGTCCCTTTCATGGGTGTGGATTAAAACACATTTGGTGAATGCAGGGTTGAATCACAGTAAACTACATTGTGTGTGTTGATCATAATGAAGGAACATGTCTCCCAATGCGAAGGTGTGGCTCGTGATTTTGGTTTGGAGGTTTGTGGCACAGAGGAATAAGATCTATCAGGCTTTAGATACAAACAGCACATGGTAGTAGATCAGCTCATTGTTGGGTTTGGACAGTAAAAAGTCCACATTATTGACAGGTATAAATGAACTAGAGCACTCAGCAGGCTCCATCTAGAGCTGATCTTGTCACCAGTTTGAGCCGCAGACTGGCAGGAAAAAATCTGGGCTGTTAAGTGAGAGAGCAGATTTTGCCAGTGAGGACGAACCTAATCCTAACTGCTCCTGCAGAGCTGCTGAGTGGCCAGCAGATCAGACCGTGGATGTGCTGGGCAGCTTCCAGGCGTGAATGTGTGGAACCGTGTGCGTGTCAGGGCGACCCCGCAGTGGTTTCCTGTTTTTTTGAGGATTGACTTTAAGCTTTTACTTTTCTCAGATCTTATTTCAGGTTTTCTCTCCCCTCTCTGTGCACTTTACTGATTTACACTGAGAAGCACGAGACAGGTTGTGTTTATTTTCAGTATGTTTAACTGAAACCATAATCTGTGCAGCTGCGTGTTTGATGCCTTCTCTTCCAAAACTCTGCCAAACATCATTATTACCTGCAGTAAATCACAAAAACATACACACCTGGTCCGTCGGAGAAGGATTATACACATTTGGTAGCCTCTTCAGAGGGTTCTCGGGTAATTCTACAGTCCCACAGCACTTGAATGCACCGCAGTACAACAACAGGTGTCAGCTACAATCACACAACCAGCCTGAAGCAGACTTTTCAAACGTTATATAGTAAAAACACTGGCATGAGTTTTGAATGAGGTAATAAAAGATAGAAGAACGAAGGAGAGGAAGCAGTGAATTCATCGCTCTGAAGAGCTGAGCAGCACCAGAGGGAGGCACTTTGAAAGCAGATGGATGATGTGTTAAATATGTAAGCGTACAGGAAGACTGTAGTATTCAAGCTGGAGTTACACTTCCTCTCTCAAAACACTCATGGTGGCACATTTTCATTGTGTTCATCAATAGAAAAATAAAACTATTCAGTCTCTTTAGTGGAGATAAGTCAAGGTAAAGACGCTTGATGAGACAGCACTTTAACACACAGCTGATAAATCAAACGGTTTATACAACGTACTGTTCACACACACACACACACACACACACACACACACACACACACACACACACACACACACACACACACACAGCACAACAT
>JBBMJY010000012.1:23015602-23051226 GCA_037833715.1 Toxotes lorentzi
TAGATAGATAGATAGATAGATAGATAGATAGATAGATAGATAGATAGATAGATAGATAGATAGATAGATAGATGATATCTCTTCGGTAAAGACTGGTAAACCAAAGATGAGCTCAGTCGAGAACATCAGGTGGAGTGAACCATGTGCATTTCTTTTTTTTTGTCCTGTCTTCTTCATGTTCATCTTTTCCTTTTGTGATTTACGTTTACACGCTGCAGCTTCTTCACAACCACGAGGCCGTCTGTGCTGCAGCTGAAACCTGGCCAGATCACAGCTGGAATTAAATGCTCTCTCTCCCCGAAAAATACAGAGTCAGATTTTCGCAAGGAGAGATAAAAGGATGGATAGAGGCAGGACGGAAGAGAGGGAGGGAAGAAGGGAGGGAAAATGGGAAATAGGGCACGTGTCTGAGGGAGTTGAGCGAGGAGACGGTGGAGGAGGTGGATTTCTAATTTGAGAGGCGATATGTACAGGAAAGGATCGTGTGGAGAAACAGGTGAATAAAATGAAATGAAAAGATGACTCAGTGGGGAAAAAAGAGAGAGACAGTCGACAGATGTGGCGGAATGAGAGAGAAAGACGGAGTGATAACGAACCATATGCACAAGGACCGCATTGTTCCCCACTCTCCCTTTTCACACATGCACAGGATTTTCTCTTCCACGTTCGCACACATTCTCTTCACCTTTTTTCACTCGTCTCCTTCTCTCCATACATCCACAAAAAAAATAGCCCCAAACTCTTCCGTTCTCCCAAGATCATTCACAAACACACACATGCAAAAAACACACACACATGGCTGAGTGAATGAGCTGAAAAGAGTCTTTATCACTGCAGCAGTTGCTAGTCCATTCATATCATTATAATAACTCTGAATGATGCTAATGAGGAACACACAAAATGAATAGACCAGGGTGAGGCTGTGTGTGTGTGTGTCTGTGTGTAGAACATATTATAAATAGACCAGGATGGAATGCTGTAAATATGTTTTTCTAAGTGTGTCCCTGAATGTTTATGTGGATGTGTGACTGTAATTGCGTGTATGTGTGTGTTTTCTTGTATGAATAAACACAATAAGTAATCAGAGAAAGAGAGAGAGAAGATGACTAAAAGGAAGGCAAAGAGAGAGAGAGAGAGAGAGAGAGAGAGAGAGAGAGAAAATTAACGTTACAGGAAACCAATTTTACATCAGAAAAAATACCAGAAGCACTTATTGGCTCAAAAACTCAAAATAATTCATTGACCTGTTTTGTATAAGACCAATTTAAAGCTGTGAAAGCAAAGATGAATGATCCCCCAAAAAAAAGAAGAAAAAGAAAAAAGAAAATGAGAAAACAAGTGGGTCTGATTTCTGTGTCTTGCTACCATAATCATCACGAAAAAGATTCATTAACCGAATTCTTCCTCTTGCTGCAGTTCCTGCCTCCGGGGTTACATAATCAGTATCAGAACTTTAATGAAGTATCACAATCAGCCAGTCTTTGTCAGCCACCTCTGACTGAGATTTAAACGCAGCTCCACCAAAACCTGGAAAGTACAGTTCATGTTCCCGTTTGCAGTAATTAATTAAAATGCTTTCTGCAAATTAGTCAGCTTTCAGCATTAGCATGCAGCCTCCTCATTTATTTAAACACAAAAGTCCTGATGTCACCTTCACACTAGCCTCCGCTGCATTTTCTGTGACTCAGTGGAATCTCTAATTGAACATTTCTTTCACTTCTGTCTGAAAATATAAAACACGTTCCTGGAGTTGACTATCCATATTCATTAGACATATCCACAAGACAAGGCATTATCTGCTAAAAACAGTAAGTTAAACAATGATTCATTTGATTAAAACCATGAAGATGTACCAGTGTGGCGTAATAATTTCTCACTGTGCCAGCTGATTTCACCCCTACCCATGATATCCACCCATCCTGTCTTCTGATGTGTCTTTCCACCTTTTTAGCTGTAACCTCTGCGGCCTGATGCAGCCACAGCCACTTGACTGGCTTCACTCTATCCAGCTAGTGACTTTAACCCACCACCAGCAAATAGAGACCAAGCTTCCACAGTGTAACAGTGTAAGTACGAGGCTCATATAAATCTCAATAAATCTGATGGTGTCACATCTAAAGGTCACACTTAAGGGCAGGGTGGGGACGATGGTGCAGAAGTTTAGAAATAAAACAGTAATGTTTTTGACTCCTGTAAAATTTGACTTTAGTTCTCTATGAGAGCACACTGCAGAGGACTCAGACAAAAAAGTTGGATTTGGCTCAACTTCTGCTGCGATGCAGTGTAAAATCATGATTTTTTTTTTTTTTAAAACACATTAGCATTTGTTGCCAGAATGCAAACATAGTTTTTTTTTTTAGTAAAGTTAATCAGAACTTTACAGAACTCCTGCAGCATAATCCAGTTCTCATAAGGTAGATCTGTATCTGTAGTAGTAGTTGTTTAAAAAAATTTTTTTTTGCAGCTTTATGGGGGTTTAAGTGTTTGATAATAATAAGATTTTGGATGCATGCACATAGATCTATTCCTACAGGGTTTATTTCCTCCACATTACTCTTACACTCTGGCAGCACCGTACAAAGGTGAATTCCTGAATCCCGTGAAGTCTGGGGGTAATTCTAGCTCCGAGCAAACACGACGACTCTGAGAAATCTCGAATTGGCTTCTGACAGCCGATGTCCATGAAAAGTTCTGCTGTGGATGACATTTCAGAGCCTTCGCCTTCACATCAGAGGAGTTCGCCCCATCGCTCTGCTTTTTAGGAAACAAACAGACTTGTGCTGCCTTGGTTTTCAGGCTGCTCTCAATGTTAATGTGGGGTTTGACTTTCACCTGGCTGACAACATCCCACGGAGCCCCAGGAAGGAAGACAGATACCTATGAGCTACGAACAGGATGATGCAAACAGAGAGAAAGAACACGAAGAAGAGCGGATAAAATAAACCCTCCGCCTCACTTTGCAGCTCTCCATCTGTCATACACTCTTGTATGAATGCAACATGTCTCTCCCTCACTCAGACACACACACACAGTTCATTGATTTTCATTGTTTCATCCATCCATCTTTCTGACAGTCACTCCTCCCCTCTTATGACTCAACTCCCTTGTGTGTGTGTGTGTGTGTGCGTGTGTGAGTACATTTATATATCTGAGGCTCCCTGTTTGTTCAGAGTTTTCTGCAGACATTTTTAACACAGTGAAGTGGGATGAATTTCTTTGTGATGACTGACAGCTTGATGGGTGGGTTGGTTTGTGAGGAGCTGTCTCTTCACTGAAGCTACAGCTGAATCTGAATAAAAGTGTTTAGAAAGAGACGAAATAATGTTGTTCATACAGAAGAGAATTTAATGTTTCATAGCTCCAACAATCAATACAGTTTTTTTTTTTTTTTTACTAGTTTTGAAATGATAACTACATTTAATGTGAAAGGGTCCCTCTGCACAGAAGTAATTTCTGGAGCTTTTTAGCCTCTTTTTATTGTGGTAGTTTTAGTTTTATTATTTACTGTATCGTTAGGTGTAATGCTCTCATTAACCTCATTTCCAGCAGCGGTTTGCAGCTGTTTTCTGTAAGCAAGCTCTGGTAAACCCACTGTTCACTAACTGCCCAGAACCAAACTCCAAATGTGAAAATATTTAGCTTAAATGACCAAATATTACCTTCAGAAGTTGGTAGAGACCAAAAACAGAGCTTTAAGCAGAGTGAATGTGTGTCAGTATGTCAAGGATATGTGTCTGTTAGCTTGTTTGTGAGATCATGTGCCCATAAAGATAAAATTAAAGCATTTTTTTTTAAAAAGCTGCGTTAATTGATTTTGTAAACTAGTAAAACACAGCATTGACATGATTCTCTTACAAAGCGCAATATTTCTCTCTCCACCAGCTCCTGAATAATTTCTGCTCTCAAATTAATAATTTATGCACAGAAATACTAATTTGTGCTCTTGATTCTACATCATCTTATATATTTTGCCTTCTTCCCCTCTTGTAGAGGGCAGCAAATGCCTTTGGCACGATGCATGCACTCATCCAGAAGCTTGAGGAAGACAAAGGAGACATTTATGAAGCTGAGTTTTAATGAACTGGATGACATCCGCAGTTTCATCAGTGTTTCCACAGCAAAACTCTTATCATGTAAAATAACTTTAACAGCCACAACCTGCAGTATAGCCACATATCTCAGTCCAAGATCAAAATAAATCATATTAAATCCAAGCGATCCATAGTGAGAATGTGAAGGATGCACTCAAGACAAGACTAAAGGCTTGAAGAAGATACGCCGTTTAAAATCAAAGGCATGAATTATTAAACTGTGAACACAGATTGTTTTTTTTCATTACACCTTCTGGCTCTTTAGCTGCTAAACGCTTCCCTTTTTTCACAGGGGCAGGTAGATACTGTGGGTTTTTTAACTGAATACAACTGATGCTGCTGCTGCTGGAACTCTAGAAGCTGTGGTTTGCCATTACAAGAGACACCTTTCACATTACACATAGTAATCTGTGTCACTGTTCATATAAAAATATTTAGTGCAGCCTTAAGTGCAAATCATCTTCACTTTCACTGTTAGACGTTTTCCAAATCATACCGTCAGTTGTTAAATTGATTCATGGGATTGTTTGTTCTCTTTGTAATTAAGTATTTGTAATTTAAAAAAAACAATATAACACAGAGTGAAATTTTAGACACACTTTGACACAGATGTAGATGTACCACCGCTGTTCTTTATTCTTTAGGGAGAATTGTGTGTCTGTTTGTGTGATACTGCTGACAGTAGAGTATCTGTAGCCAGGAGTCACATCCTCACTGAAAATGCCACTGTTTGACCCTGGTACCCCCCCATCCACACACACACACACACACACACACACACACACACACACACACACACACACACACACACATGATGATGCACATGCTCATATACAGAATACAGAGACACGTGTGGTACACAAACACACACACACACACACACACACACACACACACTACCTCCATCACTATACTATCGACCATATCTTTTATTTACCTATCTATCTTTTTTATATTCTCCCATCTGCCCTGTTTCTTTCACCCCCCCTCACACTCACACACACACACTTTCATACACTCATCTGTCGTCTTCTTTATAGACCATCTTCCTGCTCTATTTTTCTGTCTTCACTTCATCTATCTCTTCACTTCCTCTTTTTATGTCATTCTGTGAATCGTGTGCGCTCGTTTCTCGTCTCGCTCCTCTCCGTCTTTTTATTCCTTCTCCGGTTTGATCTCCTGATTTTAATTCTGGGCGTATCTCTTTCTCAATCTCTCTTTTCCTCTATTATCTCTTTCATTTGCTCTCCTTTCTTTCTGTTATTTTATTCTTCTTCATCTTGTCCTCTCTCTCTCTCGTCCTCTCATCAGCCGACAGACGGCCGGGTTTGACGAGGGAGATGTAAATGTCAGGTTGTGTTTCTGCAGGGGAAGACGGGCCCCAGAACGAACATGACAATACTGACTTTAATAAAGCCTCGGGTCAGAATCAAAAGGGTTTCCCTGGGCTCCTGTCAGGGGCCTCCACTCAAAGAGAAGAGTCGCTCTGCTCACATCACAACGTCATCACGTGAACATTCTGACCAAACAGTCTCAGGAAGTTCAGAGTAACGCAAACTAAATCCAAGAACTACCCCTGGACCAGGATCTAAATGTGGACCTTGTTTCCTTCAGTCAAAACTTACAGCAGGTAAAGTTCCCGGAAGGTTCCCGCTGTGGAAACGTTTGTGCTCGTGGGGAGACTCGACGCAGGAGATTTAAATGTTTTAATGATACGTGAGTCCGATGGTTTGACGCGGCGTTTTGTTAAATGTCTTAGTGACTCAGTGACTAAATGTTGTTAGTGTGCGTTTCAGAGCAGAGTCACTGTTGTTTTACACAAAAAAATGTGATGTCTCAGCTAAAACTTTGAGTTTTACACAGTCAGTGTTTTATTACAGGTTTCAGTGGAGAGTTTTAGTGATATGTCGTGTCAGTGGTGACTTGAGATTTAACATTACGAGTTTCACTGGAGCTTCATAAATCTGCACCAAAGAATGAAAAGAAGAAAAGAAGAATTTCCATAAAAACTTATAAAAGTGATTGAATTTACAGCCTCACATTGATTCGCAGTTCTACTGCACGATGGGCTGCACCAACCACGACTAACTGTTAGCTTGGAATAACTCTTGTCTTAGGTTATGGTCGTAATGCACTATGCTTTCAGCCATTCATCAAATCTCAGCTGAGTCTCTTTGATTGCAGATAAATGACAGACGACTTTTAACTGACAGCTGAAGTGGTTTAAATTTCAAAAATGACAAAAAATGTTTGTGGTGGATGGAGAAGAACGGAATCCCAGAGGAAAAAACACAGACACGATCAATAAAAAAATCAGTAAGGTGTGAAACTGGGCTGTATAATAATTCCGATTTTATTTAAAGGTCCTACAGGAGGCAGAGGAACGTGAGCCTCTGCTGAGCTGATTTGACTGATGGATGGTTTTCTTCAGGGTCTCTTCTAATTCTATCATCATCATCTATCTTATCAGGCTTCAGGCTGCACGTAGCTGGGTTTAAATTCAAGTTTGGTTTTGTCATTATTTGTTTTTTTTATTTGTAAAACACGACAGCCCGACAGTGTTTACAATATTATTCATCTACATACTCATTGATATAGAATCAGTGTTTGGGCTCGGGAGAGCAGGAATTACACAAATCACAGAGAGAGAGAAAGAGAAAGAGACTCATAAAGACAAATAACAGAAAGAGAGAGAGAGAGAGAGAGATATAGAAGATGTCAGGTGTGGAAGCGTTATGAATAATGAAAAAGAGAAAATGTGTGAGGGAAACAGATGCTTTCTGAATCACTTCCTCTGTGTGTTTTGTCAGGGCAGAGAGTGTGTGTGTGTTTCTGTGTTTGACTCAAGACCTGAAGTATTATATCTACACTAGTGACCCTATGAGGCTGTAATGTTAATTACACAGCTGGAAATATTATTGGATGGATAAAAACAACTCTGCTGGTGAAGGGGTTAAGGACTGTCAAGGGGTGAAGACCACACTGTTATTTAAATCTAAAGATTTAATGTGGTGGCCATTTTATCTCATCTCTCTCCACTCAGCGTTCGTCAGTGTGAGCTGGACTTCATCGGTCTGAGCGTTTTACATGCACATTGTGGATATTTGGACATGTAAACATCATACTGGGCACTTCATATGTGAAATCACAGCAGTTCAGACCAGCAGAGTTAGCTTCTGGCATGTTAACAAGCTAATGTTCAAAATACTTTAAACTCAGATTTAAACCAACGTGGATGTGAAGTTTTACAAAAACAACGAAAAATTATCAAATTTAAATTTCCTTCACAGCTGGACAAACTCCATTTGCAGGAAGATCCAGGAAGATCATGTGATTGTGGTTGAAAGCTTAGGAACATGATTTGTCAGTTTCGTATGATACCTTCTACATACGTTATACATCTTCATTTTCCTTGTCCTGTCGGTTCCTCCCAGAGGAGGACGGCAGTGTGAGTTTATGTCTTTTATAAAAAAGGTATTAAATCCCTTGCAATTTAAACATTTAGGCTTCAGCTGGAAAAACTGGAAAAGAGCAGCTCCTGCAGGCTCCCATTGTCGTTGAGTAACATCTGTCTGAGCGATCTTGAAAATCACACTTTCAGCTTATATATAAACCTGATATTTAAAAGAAAAATTTTACTGCTCATTTCACTCTGCCTCTGAAAGTTGTCATTTCCACCTGATTTGCGTCCCTTCGCTCTCCCAGAAATAACGACAGGCGTCATTTTTTGCATGTTGGATGTTCAGAAATGTGCTTTTAAGACCTGTTTCCCTGAACAATGGGAGCATCTCTCCCTAACGTTGCACACGAGTTGCTGATAAAGACACCTGACAACATTTGCTCTGATCTCACTTCCAACCCAAAGTTCAGCATCACTTTAATTGTCTTTCTCCAGGGCACTAACCCAGTGTCACTAATTCTTCTTCCCAGCTTCGCTCTGAGGACTGCAACCTGCGACCTTGACCTTTGGGCTGCTGTCGCCCTCGGTTGCAGGCTGCAGGCTCAGGCGCCTGCTGGTCTGTTATCTCTGCTCTGAGTGAACAGAGGAAAAAGAAGAAATGGGAACATCGTGACCCGCAGCGCTGAGACCAAAGTCTTATTGCCTCGTATCACTCTGTGGGCACTTACTTACAACTGCAAGGGATTATGGGAAATTGGGACATTTTATTGTTTCTGCTCCAATCAACTCTTTATCTGTCTGCCTTTCTCACCCCCTGTCCTTACTCTGACGAGAGACTCTTTGTCTCTAATCCTTGTCATCTTCTATCTTTTCTTCCCTTTCACTTTCTCCCTCTTCCTGTTCTCTTTGTCTTTTATCAATCCACTCTCTCCCTCCTAAAGTATTTCTCTTTTCTACTTCTCCCTCTCCCTCTCTTCCACTTCATCTCTCTCCCTCACCTCCTCATCCTCACCGTCATCCCTCGCTTCCCATCTTAATTGCTCAGCCCACAGGAGGACACAGTTGGGCTGGACTAACTGCCGGCTGCGTTGGCAGCCCTGCCTTTTATTATAAGGAGTGTATATATAAAAAGAGAACAGAGCAGCTGGAAAAAAAAGACAAGAAATTGTAGAGACCTTTGTTTCACTTTCAGCGTGGCCTCCCAGCGGGGTTCAGTTATTCCCTCTGCTGCTGCAGCGAGGAAATAAAAGAAACTCTTAATGCCTCCCATTCTGGATGCTCTCATTTAAAGGACGCGACACATTCAGCTCATGAAAGCAGCAGGTGCTACACAGTCAGGACATTTGGTGACGCCTGGATCATGAGGCACTAAGTGTAATGAAGTTTTACAAAGGGTGGCCAAAAATGCTAATGCTGTCCATGTTTAAGGAAACTTTTAAAAAAGAGAAAGCAAATCCACTGTATTCTGACACAGAAGTTCTGTTGCTGCACCTCCAGGTTTCAGCGGAGCCATGCAGCCTACATAAGTGTAGCTGTGGCTGCTACACAGACACCAGGCTGCCCACACTCAGACTCAGGGCAGGTAATGTAATCTATCTTACAGATTGTGTTGAAACAAATTGTTTAATAATTGATAAGTTGATCAACTGAAAATAAATTGACAACTCTCAGTTGTTCACCAAGCTAAATACCAAACACACGTTGCTTCCAGCTTCTCAAACGGGAATTTACAGGATTTTATTGCAGAATGAACATTTTGGTTTTGTTTTGTGAGTAACTGCATTGAACAGCACTCACAATTGATCAAAACACACAAACACAACCACAGACACAGCTACAGGCAGATTAACTTAATTTTTAAGAAACTAAAATTGCCTATGGATTAATCAGTGATGAAAACAGTGACTCAACTCGACACCGTTTTTGAAAACGTGTTTAGTGTTTGTTCTTTCTGATCATTAACAGACTCAATTATCTCCACATCTGATTTCCATTCCGAACTTAGAGCGGAGGGATTTATGCTCTGCTGTTAATTAACTTGTTGCTTCCCATTTTTCTTATTGATTATTCTCTGTTTGTGTTTTTAGCTGCAATAGTTTGCAGCACGTTGAGATAAAACCCTCGTTGAAGAGTTTTTTGTTTGAGAAAAAAAAAAGTTTTCATATAATATTCTGTTCCGTCTCATTTAATCTTTTTACTCATTCTTTTTTACTCAATCCTTTGAGATTATTTTTATTTATTTATTTTTTTCCACATTCACTTCTTGGTGTTGCACACTGAGGTGGTTTCAGGTTTGTATGCCAAAACAGACACCGCCTTGTTTGTTTGTTTGTTTGTTTGAATGAAGTAGTAAGCCTTTATTTCATTAAGCACCTGCCTCTGTTTGTGTAGTAATTGGTTTTGGGGATTACAGGATTGTGAGTTTAGTGAGTCTGTATTTATGAGACTCTCAGTGTTACAGGTCAGCAGCTTTACATTAACCTGTGTGTGTGTGTGTGTGTGTGTGTGTGTGTGTGTGTGTGTGTGTCATGGATCACTGAGCATATATGCATTCAGGTGCACTTAAATGTAATTGGCTTTTTGTGTGTGTATGTGTGTAAATAATGGGACTGACCAACGCATGTTGCTTACAAACACATTCTCTCTCTCTCTCACACACACACACACACACACACACACACACACACACACACACACACAGGCAAGCCCCCTATCTGATATGTTTTTTCATTCCTGAACGCACCTGCAGACAGAAGTAAAAAACAACAACAAGACCAAAACGAATCAAGTCAAGGAAAAAAAAAAAAAGAACAGATATGAAATATTGATAAGAGGAGGGAGGAGCAGAGGTCAGAAGAGCACGGATCTTAAACCTATTTCTCCTTGTATCATGTCTTTGAGGAGAGGGAAGCAAAGAAATGACAAAAAGAAAAAAGAAATGAATGGAAAAGAAAAACTCTGCTGGACCGTTTGATTCACCTGTGTCACACTTTCACTTTCATTTTGTAAATCATTTACTTTATCACTGTTTTAGTGACCAACGGCCGACAATCAGAAACCTGGATCAGGGTCATTAGCTTTAATTCTGATAATCTGGTCACCAACACTGAGTCAACTCACATGATGAAGCTCATCACATGGCCTGTTATACTAATACTGTTAATAGAATGAAACTAAATAACTTCATGAGCCTGTGAGTGATGGTCATGTGGTTTTTCTGCAGAATAAAGCTTGTGCTATGTTTTATGTTTTGGAGGAAACGTAATGCCGCCTTGATTATGTTTTCTATGAGCATAAAGAGGAAATGTTAATTAACCCATCTGCCACAGATATACTGAATGTATCAGTGAAATGTTTACTTGCAACACATTTCATTTGATTACCTGTGATCTCTGCTCCAGCATTCCCTCGCAGCAACAGAAGCATTAATGCTGTGGTTACATTTGGGCTCTGTCGACAGGTGGTCGGCAGTGACCCGAAGCTTTAAAGTCACCTAATCTAAACCTAACCACAGACTTTGCTGCCTTGTGTTTTGCAGCCTCACCACCCTCCTCTGATAAGGTACAAAACAAAAAACAAAAACTGTGGCTGTGATCACAATCAAGCAGCAATTAAGTTTATGTAATGTAATTTCTAGGAGACACGTCTGGAAAGAAGTGTCCCCTGCCAGACCTGACTCAGTCACCTGCAGCTGGTCCAAAATACAGCTCTTTACTGGGTCAAACAAGACAGTCCACGTTTCTCTTTACTGGTTACTAGTGAAACAGATTAATTTTAAGATTCTTTTGTTCTCTGCATAAAACTGGCACCAGCTTATACATCTGATCCTCTCATTCCCCATTCCACCTCCAGACCCATCCAATCTGAACTTCATCAGGCCTAAAACATGGAGAGGCAGCGGTTTTTATGAACAACACACTGAAACAAATACAACCGAAAAAACTTTTTGAGTTTGCTCCAGCCCCAGGTTTAAGACGTTTCTATTTCCCTCCACATTTTGTTGAGTTGAACTTATTCTAATAATGGGTTTTGTTCGGTTTTATCTTCTCTTTTATTTTGCTGTGTTGAATCCTATTAAAATGGGTCTTATTGTTTATAGGTTTGAGATCAGACCAGTTTTAATGCTGTGGCTGATTGGTGCACGTGGTCTTCTGTTTTGTTTCTTTTCTTTTTGTGTTGCCTGAAAAGTGCTTTATAAAAATCATCAAGCTATAACTCGTTATTCTCTCATGTTATTATGTAAGTAATTTTTAAACACACTATAAATAAATTGACTTGACTTAACCAGTGTGACTCCCGGCTCCTGTAGTGTCATTTAAAATGACGACACATTTATCAAGGAGCAAATATTTCTGTAATAGTTATCAGATCCACATGGGCCTTTATTATTGTTTGTCAAAACCAGAATAAGCTTATCCAGGTTTATGAAACCGAGATGTGGGACAAAGACCTGATTATACACAATATATGAATGTCCATGTAAACGCACTAAATAAGGTTTTTAATTTAAAAACATAAAACACAAACAAGTGAGAGGAAGAAGATACTGAAAGTTGTGTTAACCCCCGACTCCTTCTCTGTCCATCTCTTCTTTTAATTCATTTCCTTCTCTCAACCTCATTTTCTCTCCTTTTTAATGCCTCGTCTTTTTAACCTCATATCCATCCTCCCTTAAATCCTCAGAGAGAGAAAGAGGCAGAGATGAAAATGCATTGGGACGAGTCAAAAAGAAGTTAAGCTCTCAGTTAAAGGATATCCGCCTCTTTCTCGCTGTCTCGTTACTGCTTTGCCTTCTCTCTCAATTCCTCTGTTCATGTTCTATCTTCACCTCCTTCGTCTTTCTCAGCTCCAGTCATGAAACATGAGAAAATACAAAACAAAACAAAAAAACACGACAACACACACACACATCAAACAACGTCCAGGTCTCAGCCTTATGTTCTATGTTCCTCCAGCCTTTTCTTCCTTTTATACGTTCTCAGACTCTTTTCATTCTTCTACAGTCGTTTTCCACTGATGATTATGAGCGTTTTTTTCATTTTGTTCACCCTCATCTTCAAAGTGCCGGCACAAGGCTTCATTAAGTGACACTTTCACACACACTCATTCTCTTACTTCTCTCTCTTAAATGAAGCAATGTCTCACACACACACACACACACACACACACACACACACACACACACACACACACACACACACACACCACAGATTCTCCAGAGGATGTAAGAAGTATTTTGTCTGTCAATTGCAGACGTCTCCTCTCTCTTTCACTCAGCAAAGTACAAAACACGGGGGAACAAAGAGAGAAAAGTTGAGAGGGAGGACGAGGTGAAAGAGAGAGAGACAGATGGACATGTAGAGAGAGAGGAAAAAAAAACAAGACCGAATGAAAATGTCAGATTTGATGTTATTGTCTGCATGTCATGATTTCCAATCTACAACTGGTTTGATCGACAGGAGGGCAGGGCTGAACTTGTTTAAGAGCCAAAACAATAGAAACCAGAAGGCAGAGAGCTCAACCTTCACTGAGGCTTCACAGTCCTTGAAATGTGTTATTGTAATGAAGGAAATGTTTGAATCTGCATCTTAAAACCATTTCAATGTACAGTGTACAATCACTGAGCACTTTATTAGGAACGCCTGTACACCTGCTTATTCATGCAATTATCTAACCGGTCTCCACATCTGAATCCACCTTTGTGTGGTAGAACAGGAGATTTGCAGCTTGAATATTCTGCCGGTCTCATTCTCATGGAGATGAGATTCCATCATCCTGTGGAGTCATGTCACAAACGAACTGAGGTTGTTTTGAGAGCAAACAGAGGCCCTACCTAGTATCAGTATGGTGTTCCTAATAAAGTGAAATTTCATGCTAACTAACAGACCAACAGTTGAAAAGACACTCATAATGAACTGGATGCTCTGCTGTGTTTACAGGAAGTGCAACATTTTGTGAAGCAAAGAAAGAAAAATCAGTGCATGTGCATATTAAGACCCAGAGATGGAATCACTGTTTAATAATATTTTTGGTAACTGAACTGTAAAGTGTTGATGAGCATCCAAGCCTCAGCTGATTTCCCCTGGTTTGGAAAAAAAAACCTCAATAACGAAGTCTTTTCGATCTCGGTGCCTAAATTGTGAAAACACAGTTAAACTGCTTCATGCCATTATTCATAACATGAGATTCAAGGGCACAGGAAACAAAATAAATAATTCCAAATCCTAAAGACCATAAAGTCAAAAGTCTTTTAAAGTTCACAGTAAATATCCTAAAAACTTCTAAGAGCTCAGAAGTCAAACCTGAGGCGAGTGCTTCCTCTCAAGAAGATTTGAAAAGTTTCTAAAATAAAAGCTTAAACATTGAGAAGTAACACCTCCTGAATAACTGACAAGTTAAAAAAACAGTGCTTTTATAAATTAAAGAAAGAAAACTGACGGACTTTACACACTGCATGACTGGTACTTCATTTCTCACCACAAACAGGAAAAGGCTGATCAGACACGAGCATAAATCATCAACGCAAACACGGCAACGTACAGTTCACAGGCTGAAATGGCTGCACTTCTGACCAGTCTGTTTATTTTCAAGATGCTGACTTTAGCAGCTCATTCACTTAATGCGTTTGGTCTGTTTTATGTTATGAAGTTGCTGCAAGCATTTCTGATTTGTTCATCAATTCAAACAGGACATGGATGAAATCCATGTGGCTGTACCGGCTACTGTAAGTTCTCTTAAAGCAAATTAATTAAAGTAAATTCCAACCTCAGTGTCAATTAAACTTTGACATGCTGGTGTCCCTAGATGGAAAATCTGGGGGACATCAAAGTGATCTTCTGGGGACCATGAATGGAACGGAAACAGCACAGTAATCCATCCAGCAGGTGTTGAGATATTTCAGTTTGGACCAAAGTGGTGAACCAAATGGCCATCGCCGTTTCTTGAATTAAGCCACTTGCTTGGTAACAAATCTAAGGTCAAATTCAGACTAGATCACCGTTTTATACAGCAACTCTCTGCAAAGCAATGTTGTCTAAACTGTTAAGAATATGGTCAAAGACTCTGGAGCCAAAACAGACACAATATGAGGCTGTGTGGATAGAAAGACTTCTGAGCCTGGATGATGGTGTTACGTCAGATAGCTCATGTTTTATTTGGGAGACATGAGCTAATGTGCTCTAATAGATGGTTCACAGTCCACAGGTTAGGCTTAACAGGCAGCAGAACTCTATTATTTCTCAGTCTACAACACTGTTAAACAAAAAGGACACAGCAGGCCAAGAGCGATGTGCAATTAGCCAGAAAATGCGACAGAATGGTTGAAACTGATTTAGAGCTGCTGCTGTGAAGCTCATTGTGATGTTGAAATGGTACCTGTCTATGTCAGCCAGAGAATTAGCAGCACTGAAATGAACTGTAACCGTTTGTTTACTGTAACTGAATCTATGTGTGTTCTCATCTACATTTTGTCTCTGCCTACAGTGATGCTCCCTCACTGGACTCTGACACTGAACACCTCTTCTACTGGTGTTTTTCTAAATTCATTTTTCTAAACTTTTAAGATTTTGCTTCACTAGCCTGTGCCCTCCAGCCATGGAGTTTTTCAGCCTCTTTTAACTCATGGTTTTGGTTAAACAGCTGATAACTAGCAGGCAAAGTGCTGGCTATTTTTTCTCAGGCGTTGGTGGAGACCAAACCAGAGCTGAAAGGAGAGTAACTACTGGACTTACGTTCATCAGAGGGACACAAACACGACTCGAATCAGATGATTATTTCATGACAGTGACAGCAACAAAGGTAAATCCATATGAACAAATACAATTTTTTATTATTATCATTGTTCTTATCATAGCTCATGTTGTGATGAACATGGAAATAATCTTCATTGTCTACACTAGGCAAGAAAAGATTGAAAAAACACTTTTTGATAAAACAAGATATGTTTTTAGTTGCATAGCAACTGGTCTCATATGTTTAATCACTTGTATGTCGAGTATGTCGTGTACTGGACTTCCCATGTCAAGAATAAATTAAATTAAATTGCATGAAATAAAGGAGGAAGACAGAGGATATTACAAACAAAGCAAAAACATAAAATGCATCACAAAGACAAAAGGTCCTCACATTTGGAGGACTTTCCTCTCAAGCACAAACACACACACACACACAGACACACACAGTGTTACACAGAGGAAAATCCAGAGAGACAGATCAGAGAGTGTGTGAGTTCAGAGAGCTCAGAGAGAGAAAACTAGAATCCACAGCGATACAACTGTATCGCTGTGGATCCTCGAGTGTGTGAACATAAAGTTCACACACTCGAGGAGAACGTGTCTGAATGTGTTTGTATGAACGAAAGGAAGAGAGAGACCAAAAGAGAAAGAAAAATCTGTATATGTGTGTGTACACCTGCAGGGTACATGCTAATAACATGCACCACTGAAGCGCACACACAGATAAACTAACAAACCCTGTGCAGAGTCCATGTACTGTCCCAGATTACACTATTTATCCATCCATCTAAGTGTATTCATCCCTCCATCCATCACCAGTTTTTGGTTATTAAAAATCCCCAAAACAACCAACAGGAAAAGAAATGAAATGTTTTGGGGCCACGACCAGGGGTTAGAGTGGGCCAGAACGATCCGTAACCGCGTTCGATTAATAAGTAGATGAATGTGATTTTCATGTGCTGCAGCCCGGAGTTCCTCCCTAACGATGCCATCGAGATACTCACTTCATAAATCAGTCTGCACATTTATATCTTTACATTCACACCAGGATATGATAGAGAGCATAACCTGATTATTTACATCTGCATGTTACTGTTCATGTGTGTCTTTGATGCCTTTTTGTACAGAGGAGCAGGTGAGACTTTCACTCATGGCTGTCCTGACCATGTTTTATAAAATGCAATGCTTTATTGTAAAGCTTTATTGTAACGCTTCATGCACGGCCGCTGTTATATAACTGAAACTGAACCTAACCTAAGGTTAGGAAATTATCACGGTTATATGGTTAAAACCACAAACATTAATCCCACCTCACTGCATAAAGTTTGCACTGCTTCCTACATAACCACCGAATGTTGACACTGGACATAAGTCATGACGTGCAGAATCCTGTAATATGAACATAATTTCAGGGATATCACTTTTTACATGCATCCAAAAATGGATGCTCAAGGAAATAAAACAATATCAAGATACTTTTCTATGTGGCAACTTCACAAGACAGCCACGATTGTGTACTTTAATTGCTAAGGTTTGCAGCTGCACATGAGCAAAATACAATAGAAATACACAGAGGCACCCTGAGGTGGGAGGCTGGTACTCTCCATCAGTCTGGCTTAAACTGACTCAAACCATAAAACCCTCCATTCACCAGCAACAATGTTGAAATACAGTGAGCTTTTCTCAGTCCATCATCGGATAAAGATCTAATTTAAATAGTAAAGTGGAGATATTCTGACTGAGCAGTTAATTTAGAGCAAAGGGCTGTAAAACAAGATGAACTTTCTTGATCCCTGAGGAGAAACTGGGTCATTACAGCAGCTCTGAGGCTCAGAGTCAGCAGCGAGTTGGTTCACTGTTCAGGAAGCTGAAAACTCTGCTGAGGATGTTTGTACGCTGAACACTGTGCTCGATCCAGTTACGAGGAGTTAGAATAATATTTGCAGATATGCATTGTAACTGTCTTTCTTTTCTTTCAGCGTGCATGACTACATCAAGTTAGAGACATGAGAAGGTTTTCTGTATGTTCCTCTTAGTTTCCGAGTCAGACAGAAAGAGTTCATGTCCATGTACATCTCTATATTCTGATTCTTGCAAAGAAAATGTTCCTGTTGGACAGATTGAGTACTTTTGCTCATTTTCTGACTTTGGTTTATTTTGTTTCTCCACCAGAAACTACACAAAAGAAGCTCCGTCTGGCTTTTCATTTTGCTTTGCACAAATTTTGGTTTTGATTGGTTTAAAAACATAATGAGTGGAAACAGCCGAAATATTAGAACATGTTGCTGCCTCTGCTCAGCCTTAATGTGTTATCAATTGACATATTTATATTTTTAAATATTCAGAAATGGGCTGTTTGGTTTCATCAGTGTTCACTACAGTTCCAGGGCTTTAAGTGTTGTGAATTATGTTGCATGTCACAATTACACAATAACTGATGATATATCCCGCGATGAGAAATAACATGGTCAAAATGACCAATTATTTCACAATAAATGAATTAAGGGTAGTGTGCAGGCCCTGGAACAGCAAATCTGCCAATTTAACGGCTGCAGGTTCAGTTTGGGAACTGATGTGATTGTTTCTGGTAGAAGAACCAAATTTATATATGAGCTTGTTTTCATTTTGTGTCTGTGAATTCATTATCTATACATAGTCACATCCTTCAGTGTGTATAAGTATGGGTGTGTGTGTGTGTGTGCCCACCTGCAAGGCACATGTTAATATGCATCACTGTGGCACATGCACTAACTGAGCATGTGCAAACCGCATGTGCTGTCCTACATAAAGCACGCAAACATGTACAGATACACAAATACGTTCAAAAGATGTTGGAGCAGGAAGGGATCAGAAGCATGTGTCAAACTTTTCTAACTTTTAAACGCAACATCCCTCCTCCCTCAGGCTTCCATACCGCCACCACTGCACCCCGCCCCCCCATCTGTGTGTGACTTTTAGGTTAACAACTATAAGCAAAAGCAGAGAGACGTAAACTAAACAGAAAGAGAGTGAGCAAGTGACACAGACAGATCAGATGACAGGGGCAGCATCAGGAAATGCTACACACACACACACACGCACAAAATGTGATTGACAGCTCCCTCAAGGACTATAGTGAATTATTCAGTACAGTCTGACGGACCGACAGACAGGAGAGCATACAGAAAGACAGAACATCAGTCAGAGACACAGACGGAGAGGAAGACACACAAAGTGAGACAGGCAGAAGACAGGCAAGCAGACAGACAGGCAGACGGCTGTGGATCATCAAAACTTCTCTCCAGGCATATTTTTATTCATAATCAATAACTATTGAATTTTACATAAACCTATGTACATTTACAGTCCCGGGATTTTCAGTTCTTAAAGAGACATGTTTGGAAATTCAGTGTGTTCCTTCACCTGCTGCCTGACACCGCGAGGGAGAGCAGTTACAACTCTGACAAGCAAACATCATCAAAAACCAGTTTGTAGGCAACAGCTAGCCAATCAGCTCACACCCAGCAGTGTCCATTACCCTCGGACGCTGAGTCCACTCCCATAGTGACACTGGCATTAAGTTAACAATTCAAGAAGAGACAGCAAGATCTTTGTGTAGCTGCCTCTCCACCATTCCCAGTTTCTTTATGTTTTTTTTTTTTTTTTTTAAACCTGTGTTGTTTAGATGAACATGCTGTTGAATCTGACTCTGGTTCATTTTCACCCTGGGCACAGTTTATATGATGGGAGGAAAGGAGTACATATATAGAGTGAAATAGTGACTAAGGTTCTCTAGTCTTACTTTAACCAAAATCATCATCCTTCCCTAAACCTAACCAATCCATTGCCATTGCTTTGTCACAGTGTTAAAGGGTTTTCAACAGTGACTCAGATGGTTGGGATAATCAATCTACTGATTGTTGATCTGACCCAACTCCAAGTTGAATTCTGTAAGTGTGAGTTAAATGGCTCAGGTGGTCTGGTGTGCTTTTATGTGAAAAGGAGCAAACATATCTACTGATCTGGACCAAAAAAGTATAGGTCTGAAAAGCCCCTAATTTTCTCTGCGTGTACAATTCCTCTGAGAATCGCAAAGAGTGTACTTGCATTATTATACTATAGGCATACCTTAATCTGTAAAGTGCTTTGAGATTGTGTGTGTTATGATCTGGAGCTATATAAAATACAATTGAACTCAACAGCACACTCAAAAATCAATGTGCTGTTAAACACACTTAGAATAAGTGTTCAGTTTGGACACAGCTACAGAGCTGTGGGGTTTTTCATTGAGTATTTCTATCACATCCTGCTGCTTCACTGTAAGAGTCTTTCAGGTAGGTGAGGGGATTATGGCTTAGGACTTTTATTGTGAAGAAGCAGCCGGTGCTCAGCTGCTCAAACTTTGAGCTGCAGTTTAGCAAAATCTCCAGCAAATCTTAAACATCATCAGGTTATGTGAAACCTTTTCTGTTCCAGTCATGAATGCACGTTCATCCAGTCTGTGCAGTGTTTGCTAGAGCTGTAAATTTCTTTTTATGATTTCAACAGTAAAGCAGCAAAGAAAAAAAAGAAAGGCTTGAAAACGTGGTACAACTGGGATTTCTCATAAAAAATAATTCCACTGAAATCTACTGTTACACTCCAGTTAGAATCAAACCAAACCTTAACAAGACAACTTTATAAAAAAATTGTTGCCTAATAATTGATTTTTTTCTTTAAGGTCGACCTCTCAGGCAGCATCTACTTCCCAGCTGATGCTTCCAACAAGCTCCACCACTTCAATGTCCCCACAACGACACCAGCAGCTATTACAGGAGCCCATGAAGAGATGACTGCAGACTCACTTTACTGTCATTTCAGCTGTACACAGATACTACGGTCCACAGTGAGACGAAGCAACGTTCCTCCAGGACCAAGGCTGCGACAGAGTACTACACAGACTTAGACAGGACAGACAGACAGACGACATTTACCTTCCAATAAAACAGTCAGCTCAGGAAACTGCACTGTTCAGGGAAGGGTGGTTTAAAATTTGGCATCTTTCCTTTAAAAATGACCAAAGCTATGAATCGATTTTTAAAATATTTGCAGATTTTTTGGATTGACTAATCTATTAAATCAAGCAATTGTTTTAGCTGCAAACAGACAAAAACTAGATTTTGTTTGGATCCTTTTCCCCTCTGTGCTAAAAATAAATGGTATATTTAGAGATGTCTTGGGGCGAATGTTGTGATACTTCGCCAGAGCCTCAAGCAGCAGAATTTTGATTTTCCACCTTAAGAAGTGAAGAACAGCTGTTAGAGGGCACCCTTAAAAAGTTTGTGTTGGTAGTTAGAAGACATCGTTTTGGTTTTATTTTCGACTAACTGGGGAATCCAGAGTCAGTAACTTAAAGTTAAAGATTATTCATATTTAAAAATGTTTGCACTGTCACATGAACAAAGTTTCTGAAAAATTTGGTGGATGCACATACATGTGTCTTTCTGCCTTTCTACAAGTCTATTACACTCTGTCCGTCCGTCTCTGTTTGGCATTCATGAATCCATCTCTTTTCCCTGCAGACCTTTGGATGCTGCAAAGGTCTGCATTAAAGAAACACAGACAGAAAACACAACACACATTGAGGGATCACGATAGGTTCTGTAACTAAGGCATGTTGCTTATGGTTTCACAGAGTTACATTTACTTGATAACCTACTGACTGTCTCACATTATGCTGTCCCATTATCATCATCATTACTGTGTCTCTCCCTGCAGAAACAGAACAGATGCTGTTTACTGTTTACAACCAAACTGTCTGAGGTTGTTCTCCTCAACTTTTCATGATCTTGAACAAAACCTCCACCCGGGCAGTGAAGCAGTTCTTATGTCCTGCTTCCATTTTCAGGAAGGGAAAAGGACTTTGGAAATTCTTTGAAATTGCAGTTTACAGGGAGAGACACAGAGAACAAACGCCCAATCACTTTCACATACAGCAAATCCAGGGAAACTTGAGGTTTTCTTGAAAATGAAAACAACCAGTCAACAGAAGATGAAAGCTATTTGCTGTTTTAGCACCACAGGAAGTTGTCAATATATCGGCACATGTCTCTGAAACATGATAAGTTTTGAAAACATTATTTTTTTCCAATATTCTACTGAGAGAAGACCAGATACACGTGTTTGCTAATTTTCTGCAAATGTCTGCCTGCTTCTCTGACTTGAATGTGATTTTACAAGACTCCATTTAAATTTGAAAAGTTCCTACCTTCCACCTCCAGCTCTGCCCCGGTGTGTCACCAGCAGCCAATCAACAATCAGGCCCCTCCCACTAGTTATGATGTCATATCTCTTTGTCCAAATTCCATTCTACAGCAAGTGAACATCAATCAGACTGTGCGTTTGGATTACCACTAGTAAAAGAAAGTGAATTACACCCATTTTAGCACCTTAACATTGGCTTCTTATCTCTTTTAGACTGGAATTAAACATTTTATCACCAGTTTAAAAGGCTCTGAATGTTTAACACCTAACTCTCTCTGTAAATTCCCAGCTGATCACTGAAAACTACAAACCTGCCCATAAACATATGTCATGCAGCTCCTGTAAATGCCTCTAAGAAACATCTTCAGACTGAACTTTTTAATCTTGCATTTAACTTGTATATATCCTTGCTTTTATTGAATCCTGCTGAATCCAGTGTATGATTTGATGCAAAGAATTTGGACCTGCATTTTACATGTGAAAGCTGTTAATGTTAAATGTTCAAAAACAAAATGTTTTTTTTAATTATGTATTTTTCCTGAGATCTTACTTGAGCTGCCATCCCATCAACCATAGTTTATTTTTTTGCAGCTGCAAACAGGAAATGCACAAAGGAAATAATATACTTAAAAAATACTTGATGAGAACTGACACAAACTGGAGAAGCAATAGACAAAACTTTTCTTTCTGTCAGTTAGTCGTGGAAACCCGTGCAGCAGATCATTGAATCAGCAGAGCAGGGCTCTGTGAAAAGGGCTCATATTAAGACAAACAAAGACAGATGGTAGATGATAAACACTTCATAGACCCATGTTTACGTGATGGAAAGGACAGAAACAAAGTTCCACCGATCACTGATTATAAAGGTAAAAGATCTGACAGGAGGACGTGATAATATTTTTCCTTTTATTGACAATGTTCCAGTGGCTTGTTACCCCCTGCAGCCACCGTTTAAAGAGTCTCTGAGTGACAGGCCCCGTAATTAAAATGAAAAGTAAGAGCAATAATCACTGAGAGCCACTTCATTTGTGAATGAACAGTGAGGCTACCCCTCCCTGAACACACACACACACACACAGATCTGAATGATTCAGCGCATTGAGCTACATTGAGGCTGCCAGTTAGCCACTCGGGCTGATTATTAGCCGTGTCTGGACGGGCACGGCTAACAGTCAGACCACCTGAGCTGAGTGACCATTTGGAACCAATTCAATTACATCTCTCTCGGATTGATTGATCTGGTCTGGCACAGACAGGAACCAATTGGATTGTCCTAAAAACTGCAACGCTGGCTGACCATTGAACTCCAGGCAGGACTGAAGCGGACGTGTTGTTGGTCTCTCCACCTGTCTGTCTGCCTCTCCATGAACTGACTGTACGTCAGTAAAGGTAGAGATATTCCTTCAAATACCTTTAAAAACAGGAAGAAGACGTCGGAATTGCTTACTCAGTTAAAAAAGGCTCCAAAACATAGAAAATGTAGTCACAAATAAAAGCAAAAACTGAGATGAGTAAAATATGTGAGACAAAAAAAAAAAGACCTCAGAACAAGAGCAGATGCTCACAGCTCCGTGAGGCTGCAGTACTTGCTAAAATCACATCTTGAGTTAAGCCATGTTCACTAAAAGACCATTTATTTGCTTCAGCTTCAGGTAGAGATTTCCTCCACTCCCCAGAATGCCTTTCAACAACCCCCAGATAAAGAAATGTGACCTTGCTGCTTTTGAGCTGTGGATTTTAAATGTAGATGGAGAAAATGATACAGAGCCTCCAGTCGAGGTGAGTTGACCTTGATTCAAACCTTAACCTGTCTTCATGCTGCAATGCCTTCTGGGGTTTGCCCTGCTCCTGCTGCGGTGAATACTGGTCTATGTGTCTCTTAAGATGACTTTTTCCACACATGGTTGTTGAACATCGTAGGGAAATGAGAGACGGACCTAAACCTGATGTTTTAGGTCAATAAAAAGCCTCTGATCTCACACTGCTGCCGAAAATATCTGGCAAGTATCTGTCAAATTCAGGAAAAACCCGTAAAGAAGACTGTAATCTCCTCTACGTGTTCTCTTTCTCTATCAGTATTTACACAGATTTACATGGATTTATCCTTTAATGACTGACAGAGAAATGTAAGATAAATACAGAGAAAGATAAAAGTCAGCAAAAACAGGGATTTTTCCTTAATCCTGTGATTTGAATAACAAAAAAAAAAAAAAAAAAAGGCTCAGTGGCCCCTCCTCAGTGGAAAAACACATGAAAGCCCTAAAGGACTCTCAGACAGTGAGAAACAAGATTCTCTGGTCTGATGAAACCAAGATTGAACTGTTTGGCCTCAATTCCAAGCATCATGTCTGGAGGAAACCGGACACCGCTCCTCACCTGCCCAGTGCCAGCACGGCGGTGGCAGCATCGTGCTGTGGGGGTGTTTTTCAGCAGCAGGGACAGGGAGACTGGTCAGGGTTGAGGAAAAGCTGAACGCAGCAAAGAGAAGAGATATCCTTAATGAAAACGCAGGACCTCAGACTGGGCCGAAGGCTCTTCAAGAGAGCCAAGACAACACAGGAGTGGCTTAGGGAAAACTCTGTGAATGTCCTTGAGTGGCCTCGGAGCCCTGATTTAAAGCCAATCACGCATCTCTGCCGAGCCCTGAAAATGGCCCCTGACGGTCCACATCCACCCTGACAGACCTCTGAGGATCTGCAGAGAAGAACGGCAGAAAATCCCACAATCCAGATGCGCAGCGCTTGACGCGTCATTCCCAAGAAGACTCGAGGCTGTAATCGCTCCCAAAGGTGCTTGAACTAAGCACTGAGTGAAATGTCTGAATACTTATGTCAATGTGATTTTGATGAGGGAGGAAAAAAAGAATAGCATAAGGCTCTGCATACACTCTCAATGCACTGTGTATACAGAATATACAGTACATGTGTGGTTAATATGTGTGGTTTGGACACTCCACTATCAGTCCAAACCTCCACAAGACTTTTTGTGGTGCCATAAAAATATCACAATATTTCAACCTTCGACATTGTACAAACAGAGGACAAGTATTTACTGTTACACTGTCACTGTTACACAAACACAAAAAGCTGCTTTTCAGAAAAACACAAAAATGGGTCATTTTCAAGTATTTGAACGTTTTACGTTTTTGAACTGGGCTTGAAAATCACAACAGGGTATCCAATATCCAAAACACCTGAGATCTCTTGTGTATTTCTTTGCAAATAAATCTAAGTTTCAGTCTACAAATTTACAGAAAAAAGCATAAACTCAAACATTTTCCAGCTTTGAGAATTACAGTGTTTGACGAATGCATGTTTCATTCTTCAGGATTGGATTTTGCAGAATAAATTGTGTGGTTCAGATCTGAATTAAGAAAACAAGAATTCATGATTTTTTTTTTTTTTTTTTGCAATTCCCAGTGATCACAGGATCGATTCTGAATCCACAGGGGAAAGAAAATCATCTGAAATGGGAATTATCAGCTGTAGATGAGTCAAATCTGAGTCACACTGAGCCCTGTCCAAGTCTCCCAACAGCAACTACCACATTAAAACCAACTCATTCTCCAGCTCTCAGCATCTTATTGTTGTTCATTAATGCAGTTCATTACTGAGTCTGCATGTAATTATACTCATGTGTGAATTCCCACATGCTCTATTTCAGAATTAGTTGATGTAATGCAAATCTTTATTTAATTCTTATAATTCTAATATCTTTATTTAAGTCTTTTCCTGTCTTCTTCTACCTTGACACAGGGGTCAGAGGTCACCTGCAAGCCTGGACGCCTTGCTCAAAGGCACTTCACCAGGGCAGTCGAAAGTGTTCTTTAGCGAGGCGCCATCTATGCTGGCTTTACGACTTCACCATTAAAGCAGGTGGAAGCAGCAAACAGTGAGGTCCAAAGGTGACGGCTGCTCGTCAAGGACATTTTTATCAGATGATTAAAAGCTTGATCTGTTTTCCTAAAAGTTGAAATAACTTACACTGCAGAAACACGACTTCCTCCGACAACTTTCCACATTCACACCACTTCCTGCTGAACTGGCAGCCTTACTGGCGCTGGAAAATATCACATTCAATAAAAAAGTTGTTTTTATTATATCACATCAGAGAGATTTCTCCTGTCAGGCACTGCAGGGTAGAACATGAATTTAAAAATATTTTCCGAGTGTGTGTTTTGAAGGGTTTCCTCTGTTAACACAGAATGTTACATCGTTGTTTGTTGTGCCTCTACATTAGTAGGCATTTCTCAAGTCTGGTCTCAGTCTCGAGTTTGACTTCAAGAGATTTTTTTCTGTAATCTCAGACTTGTCTTGATCTCATGGGTAATTTGACTCTGACTGGTTTTCAGCCTCTGGTCTCTCTATAACGTCTCTGGCCTTGACCAAATCCAGTTGGCTTTGTTCTTTTCTTTTCTTCTGTGTTTGTTTTGGTTTTCCAGCATCACTGGTTGCTCTCGTAGCACATAACCCAGGCTGGTGTGCTGTCAGTCAGGTGTCAGTTCACCACAATTCTTTAATATCACAAGTGCAGGAAATGCTTATATTCTATGGTGCATCGAATTTTTTTAGATATTACGATTTCACTGGTACCAATACCACAGTGTAAAAATACTCCATTATTAGTAAGTCCTGAATTTAAAATCCTACATAAGTAAAAGTACAGATGTACAATCAGGAAAATGTATTCACGTATCAAATGAAAAGTACTCTTTCTGCATAAGCAGACTGCTAATGCTGCATCAGTGTGCGAGCATTGTGCGGTATTTTTCAGGTTGTACCTGGTTATGGTGAAGCTGGTTTTAAACACAGTTAGGTAGTTTATCCCAGTTGTTCCTATCTTAGAGGCTGGATCCCCTCCAGAGGGTCAGGAGATAAATCTGAGGGGTTGGTAGATGATTAATGGTTTTGGAAGGAAGAAAAAACTAAGTTCTGCTACACAAGTGTGCATTCATTTTTCAGATCTTTGCTGAATTTTTGGAAGGTCTTATCTCATTGGGCCTTGAGTGAATGTTTAAATGAAAACATCTGAGAAATCTTACTGGTGGAACTGCTAACAACTCAGACATCTGAAACGTGACCACGAGACGCTGCTGTTTTATAAAGGTCCACAAGCCAAAGACACTGAGAACCACTGGATTTCTCTTCAACAGTGGGTTGTATTTCATGCGGTTACCATGTGTAAAACCTTAATATGAAAAGTGACTGCTAACTATAGCTGTCAAATTTATGTAGTGGAGTGAAAAGTACAATATCTCCTTCTGAAATGTAGTGAGGTAGAAGTGTAAAGCAGCATAAAATGGAAACACTCAAATAAAAGCACCACAAAATTGTACTTAAACAGTACTTGAGAAAGTGTACTGTCATTTATCAGTCTCAAAATCAGACTTAAGTGGACTGCACTACAACCATGATGCTGCATTACAGTTTGTTTATCCTTGCAATCACAGACATTTGTGAACATCGTAATACATCGTGTAATTTTATTGTGTCTCAGAGAACTTTTCTTGTGATAGTGAGTGATACGTGGGCTCAGCTCAGACTGTGGTCAGTGATGTGCGGACCTGAAGAATCAAGATGTTAAAGGTGCTCCACAATGTTTGAAAAATTATTCAATTCCAGAGGCTTGGGCTGCGGTGAAACTTTCATATTCCAGTCAACACGTTGTATCACATGGAGTGAATGTGGCTCTGGAGGAATTTTAATCAAAGCCAACCTCACATCTACACACAGTTCAAAGAACAGGACATTAGTTTGGATGTGTTATGCTTCTTTTAAGATTTTGCCCATGCATCCTCTCCCCTTCCATTTTATCCACCTTGCTGATCTCATCCAAAACTGGACTGAGTGTGGAGGAAAGAAAGATTCAGTTTCAGGATCGCTAACATGACAAGCAGCCGGAGCAGAGGAGCAGCAGGGTCTGACCCACAGAGCTTTGATAATATTCCTGTCAACTTTAAGACCATGACAGACAGACGCATCAGGGAAAGAAACTGCATGTTAGGGCTCAGCGGCTGCATGCAGCCCTCCACATTCGGTCACAGTCAGGACAAGAGGGGCAGATGAACAAAAAGGCTCCTGGGTGAGTAATTCACATTTTTACTATTACTGTTACAGCTGCTGTGTGACAGTCAATCCTACAAATTCAGCTTTTTTTGGCAGGAATCTCTCTCTCCCCTGGTGGATCTCTGCACATTTGTCTCCAGTGAATGTGGAGGAAAGGCAGCATTTTTACACACATGCACACGCAGACGCATGTAGCGAGCACACACACGCGCGCCGGGAATGCAATGCTCACATGTGCACCACGTACATGTTAAACACACACCAGCACTTATGCACACACGCGCTCATGCACGGAAGCACACCCCTCTTGTTCCCCACTCCATCCCAGCGGTCTTACCTCCAGACTTGCCCCAGCTGCAGGACGTGAAGCACGGTTTGAAAGACCCACATGCAGACGGTGCAGCAGCTCCGCGGGGGCCCGACTCTTCCTGCCGTCGCAGGCGGGGCAGAAGATGTGTAAACCGGGGTAACATTCGCGGCGTTCCCCGCCACCGCGCTCCCACCGCGCTGGTCGCCGTCCTTGGTGCTCAAAGTGTTGTCGCACGCCGTTGCTGCTCCGCCTGCCGCGCCTGCCGCTCCCGCGCCGGTCCCGCTGCCGCTCGCTGCTCCGTCCCCGCCGCTCAGATCCGAGTAGTCGTACACGAACCACCTGAAACTCAATACCTGGACGACAGCGGAGGGCACCACGACGAAGACGAGCGTCAAGCCGAACCACCAGTAGTCGCCTCTCAGGTAGTAGTCGGCGGCCAGCCACAGGTCTGTCGCGCCGTCGGAGAAAAAGACGAGCAGGGCGCAGAGCACCCAGCAGCAGTCCAGCAGCGTGTAGGGTCTTCCGCCGGCGGCGGTGCAGCGGGGCCGGGTGGCGGGGTTCCCCGGCTCCGGCAAGGTCTTGGGCGTGTTGTCATCTTCCACAGACACCGCTGCTCCATCCGACTTAGCGGCCATGTTGGTTAGGATAGGAGAGAAAGACAGAGAAAGAGGTGGAGAAACGGGAGAGAGAGAGAGAGAGGGAGAGAAGGGAGAGAGAAGGGAGGGGGCTGGCTGAGTGCAGGAGAGAGAGAGTGAGAGAGATTACATCATAACTAGCCTCATCATCAGCCAATTAATTGTGAGGCATCATTACTAACAGCGCGTTTAACACCATGGCACCAGCGCGATGTTTTCAGGACATTCGGCGCGCAGACAAATCTGCAAACAGCCGTGACCTGCAGGGCTGTTATCATTTTCTAAATCCTAACATCCAGTCTCTTCCAGTGACATTATCCTGTCTCTGCAGTGGCTGCTCTGCTGCTCATCACAGGACTGTTGTTAAACTCATATTAAGGTGCTTTTGTGTGCACAGTTTCTGACTTGGCGCTGTCACTGAGGGGACTCATCAATTCACCGTGAATGTCTCGCATCCTGTCCTCTGTCTTCTGTGCTGGTCCTGCACAATGAATCCGCCTCCAGACAGCGAGGGTTAAAATGTGCTGTGCATTAACTCACATTCATAACCAGTGCGTTCAGCTCACAGTGACGTTTTTTCAGTGTTATTTATCAAGAAAAAGGGGGTTTGTCCTGCCTTACACTCAGACAGATGTGTTAGTCCATATGAGCTCTTCAGTCAAACCCATCTGCTGTCTCACCGGAGCAGAAAGGTTAAAGGTTTTTTTTTCTGGGTCTCTCTCTGCATACACTCGGTATAGCTGTGGATGTCCAAGGCTCATTTTCTTTCTCCAGAGGAAGAAGCTGTTGTCTGCATGTTCAGTATGATAAACACCGGAAGAGAAAGTAAAAGACAAGAATCCAAAACTAGTCGCTCACTTCCGTGGCACTCAGCATCAGGCCCAGTGATTCCTGCTGAAGATGAAAAGAATATAATATCACCACCAAGAGTTCATCAGCGTCCGTTGTTAAAGGGGGTGATTTATTACTCCATATTTTCTCCTTTTCCTTGGCTGGTCCCAGACCAGCAGCTCTCTAACCTCGCAGGCTGCCTCTGTTTTTGTAACAGAGCCTTTAAAGTGCATTTGTCTGATTGTAACGAGGCAGTGATGCATAAAGCTGACAAGACGCAGAGCAACTGGTCTGTTTGCAGCAGTGACCGTACTAATTGAAAAGATCCCATAAACTCTGAGCAGAATAGGCAATAAAACTCTTTGGTGAATTACGGCTCTGCGCTTCACTGCCCTCAATAAACTAATCAGCCACCGTGTTTCCACATCGGGGCCGAGCGGGGGCTTATCGGAGCTGGGGTCAATCCAAAATGTCTGTGGAACAAGATATAAAGCCCAGTTTGTTAATCTGAAGCTATCGCTCCACTCACAAACCACCTCAGCAGCAGTCACATCTGCAGTGGGTTTTCGGGTCCTGGCTCTGTCTGGCACTGATGTGGAGACTAACATGATTTGGCCAATGGGTGAGGCTGCATGACGAGTCCTTATAGGCCTTGAAATGGAGACGAGAGCCCCTGTTACAAAAACTTCATAACTCTGAAAATCCTGTCTAATCTTTCCATGAAATTTTCAGTCAGCGACTGAATTATGGGTACTGCATAAGTTTGTGGCCTCAGCATTGAGACTAAGCCTGAACCAACCTGCTGTTTTAAAAATAGTTCAGTGAATGGCTTCAATTTCCTCACAGTTGCATGCTAGGACGCTTCTCCTTGGACAGCAGCTACTGATAAAATCTGTACACCCACATATTTCAGAACATTTAAATGGTCTGATCAAGAGAGACAAAAAATATGTCCTAAATGAAGTATCACACTCCCAGATGGTTTTTAACGGCTCATTGCTGTAGAATTCAAAGCTGGAAGTGTTTTGGTTTTTGTTTCGTGACATATATTAGAGATACACAGATTTGTCTGGATATTATTTTTGATAAATGATGCCCATTATGAGTTTGAGACCAAGGGGAGCTAATTAGAGATCCCAGATCATCATGGCTCCGGCTCTGACACACTTTAGAAAAACACAGCCGAGTTTCTGCAATGAAGAGAAACCTCTGTCACGTTCTCACCACAATTTGAAAATTAAAAGTGTTATGTAAAGTTTCTCAGTAAGCCATAACAACTCTGAAGCAAAATATACAACTGTGTCACAGTTTAGAAATTTCCCACCTGATCGACTCCAAGTGTTCATGTATTTCTGGACTCAAGAATCCATACAGTTTACCTTCATGCTACAAAGGGAGAGCAAAGTGGAAAACCATCATCACCCAAATAAAGTGTGTACAGTTCATACAGATACTGTTGTTTCCAGGGAAACACTTCAACCGCAGTAAAACCTCACCTGCAATGGGCCCTGAGCTCCAGCTCATGCCATGGTCAGACCAGTCTGTTATTCTGTGCATCAACATCTCATAATATAAAAACACAAAAACACTCATAGTGGTACATAGTGGTACACCCCATCACCTGTCAGGCTCTGCACAGGGCGGTGATGGACAGAGGACTTGAGCACAGGTCTAAAGCTTTCTGACTGAACTGGAACTGCACAGTTCTGACACGTCTCACGGCAGGTTTGTGTGGCCCAAAACACACAGCGTAAGTATAATATAATTCATAGACCTGTGAAATAAGTGCACTGATTCATTAGGAAGCGGAGAACTGAATTTCGAAGTAACTGCACTCAGCCCGGCAGAAATGAATTGTAATGTGCTGATACTTCTGACCTTTTAGCACTGGTTCAATTCAAGAACTGCTAAAAATGTTTTTTTTATTTATTCACTTCCATCTTCCTCCACCTGATAAGGAATTTTCAGATTTTCTGAAAAGTTGAAAAACAGTTTGGGGATTTTTCTGTCCTCATTCCATGATAAACAAGTATCTGCTATGGTTCTGGATGGTAAAAACACTTCAACATTTAAACAATGTTTTGTTGGTATTCAACAAATACAGTGCTTACAAAGCCACAAGGAGCCGTGTAGAAATAGTGATGCATTTTTTTAAAAAGCTTGTTCTCATTTAAAATGAAAATATTTCTGTTATATAGTTCATCAGCGGTGTCTGAGGCGTGTCTGAGAAATCATCTTTTTGATTTTTAAAAACTAATTTGGTGAATTACAGTAATAAAAGTTCAGCATTTTTTAGAGTGCCCCCTCATGGCAAGGTAGTGTAATGATTCCAAACATCAAAACTCAGTTTTCCCCCAATCAGACCCCTTCTGTTTTTTGTTTTTTTTTTAAATACTACATTTTAATGAAATTTTCATCTTTAATTATAGCGCCCTCATCAGGCCAGTGAGTGCATCTTCACTGTGTGGCAGACAAAACGTCCCCCTGGGAGTCACAGTTCTCCTCCTTCTGCTTCACCTTAAATGGCATTCTGTGTATTCTGTGTATCACTCACAAGCTGTGCATTTCCTGACAAATGAGGGTCATTATGAGTTTGAGAGCGCAGGGAGCTAATTAGAGGTCTCAGATCAGTGCTGTCGCTGCTGTGATACACTTTGGTGAATTCACACAGACTCCAAGCTTCAGAGGGACTTTTAAAACATCTGCACCAGTCCACCGCTGTTTTTAAAAGAAGGATTTTTGTATCTCAAATTGCTTGTTAATTTTTAGTGGAGAGTGACAGTGAAGTTGTTGGATTCAAAGCAACAACTTTGTGTAAAATTCAGTGTGCTGAGCTCCCAGGATGCTGCAGACCAAACACCTTCACAATGATCAATATAGATTATTTTAACTGTGACAGAAGCATGGATGGTGTTTCTGGTGTATTTTCTCAAACAGCAAATATTCTTGGATTAATATACTAAAGACTCAAGAGTGTTTCAGCCCTCACATGAAGTACCTCACAGTAAGATCTGAGAAGTTCAGTGGAAGAAGAAAGAATAAAACACCTTCAGGATGACTGATTAAAAGGTTTACACAGGAGCCACTGACTGAAAATCTCTGTACCACCTTCAGAGTTGAGCTACCTTCATGACAGGATGGGAAATTACAGGGAGAATAGTCATATATACTTGTATTAATTTTTTCCTTTTAGTTTAAGATTAATAATTTATTCGGTTCATTTCCTGTTTTTCAGACTCTGCATCTGGAAATTAATAAATCACATCATCTTATTTCATTATGTATTATTCATGTTGTGCTTTTAATTGGTTGTTTGTTTTGTGTTTAGCATTTTTTTTACTGTCTAATTTTGTTTAATAATCATTTTGGCTTTATCTCAGTTGCTGTCTTCTTTAGATAAAATGAAGGGAACCATATATGTATTTATCACACATCTTTACATTTAAGTCAAATTCATTTGGCAGATGCTTTTTGTCCAAATAACTTCCATACCTAAGTGCATTTAACTTCACAGGAGCAACACGTTCAGTGCTACAGAAGAGGATTCAGATAATGGCATCTATGTCAAGGCAGTGACAAGCTCAAAGATACATAAATACAATAAAGAAGAAGAACCCACAATGATAGGAAGTTGAGAAGGAAGCGTGGAGGAAGAAAACCTTAAAACAAAAACAGCGCAAAAATCTTAAAAGACATTTTGATGACCAAGAAAATTTGAACGCTTGAGAGATGGAAATCATGCAACAAACAGCCCAACAGAAATGGGGGGAATGCAGACACAGAGCTGAAAGTTGGGTGGACAAAAACTGAATTCATGAATGAAAGACGGGCAGATAGCTCAGAAGACGACCATCTTTAAAGCAATACAGAGGGACATAAACCTCCAAAAAATAAAGTAATCTCAAAAGCAAGTTGTGAACGGAAACACAAAAGATCTGAGGCTTAAAACAAAAAAGGCTTAGAAAAATGAAATCTTGGAGTAAATACATTCTGATTTTTTTTAAGTACATTGAAATGAAATGGTAAAAACAGAAGGCTTGAAAGAATGTTAGATAAGCAAGACTGAAAGAAACCCACAGTTTTAACCACAGAAAGTGGACAGAAAGAGCACAAAGAAATGAGAAGGAGAAAAAAAAAACTTGACTTTGCACATATTAATTTAATACACATGCTGATTTGCCAACAGCTGAGTTTCTGTGGTCAGATAAGCAGCCTGAAGAGCCCGAAGCCTTCACTTTCAACATCAGTCAGAGGATTAAGAGGAAACAGAAACTCCCTCAGAGTCATTAAAGGAGAGCAAGTCCATAAAATTCAGTTCTTTAAAGTGATTTATTACATGGAGAATTACATGGAGCCTGTTGAGTATTCATTGATCTGAGACATCCTCCGACGTCCCAAAATGTCAGCTTTCTCACAGAATCATTCATTTTGTATTTCTCTCCAAGCCCATCATCGGTTTGGTGTGTTTAAATGCCTGTAGGGTCTGTGGGAACCTTTTCAACCTGATCAAATCAGATCAAATCAGGCCTTGAGAGACACACAGAGAGAGAGAGATACACCATAAGTCTATAGTCTGGGGGGCACAGACAGATTTCCTGAGATTTCCCTGATGAACATGGACACTAAAGTTCTCTGTGTATTCACGTTGGCTCCATGGTTCTCCCAAATAAAACATGATGATATGAAAGTGACTTTATTTTTGACAATGTGACTTGTGGATTCAAGCTCAAATAAACTGAAAACATCTCATCAAAGGATGCTGCTTTAGATAAAACTGTTTTTAAAATAAGTTCACACAAGCAATCACGATTTCTAAATCAATGGTAAATCCAAAAGCGTATTCTCCTCATGCCCAGTGTGAGTTTGATCTTATTCACAACCTAACTATCTTAGGTTGTGAAACACGAGCTTTACCTCAACTCATAAAACAGATGTTGGTTCTTTAATTTCTGCAAACTGGATCTGATCTGTAATGGAGCAGTCAGGACACAGTCTTTGTTTTTCCATGAACAGCCATCAGCAGCCACCAGGTTTGGAGCTGAAGTGTTTTCAGCTGACAGCAGTATGTGAATGGTGTAGAAAACTGCTGAGTCGAGCTGTCCATTAGCTCGACCCATCAGCTAGCTTAGCTCTGTACTGCCCCTTCACCCTCATAAATCCATCCACTGGACTTTTCTGCCTCTTCATCAGGGGACATCCAGTCTGAGCAGGCTGGAGGCTTCTGGATGGGGCGCTAACTGGTGCATGGTCAGTATTTACCCTGCAAGGCACTGTGGCTTAGGTTTCATTTAACAGATTGATTAATGTTCTGGGAAGATGCTAAAAAGTTTGTGTCCAATGTGTAGGATTATGTTTTTCACAGCCAACTGGGTTTTTATATAAATAACATGAAAAAAAGAAAGAAAAAAAGGCTAAATAAATAAATAACAATGAATAAATAAAGAGGTAGAAACTCACTCACCTTTTTCTCAAATGTCAAGTGTTTCTGAACAACAGTTTGTTGGAAAAAGAATCTGATCAGATAGAGAAAAAATGTTCCGCATAGGCTATACAAAAGCATGTTTGTGTTGTGGCTTTATTAGCAGCATTAAAACATTTGTATTTGCAGCCTGTGCTTCAGCCATTTTTCACCTGTGACGTTTAAATTCCCTGAGTATGAACTGGACGGTACGTTACCTGCGTGGCGCTGTAGCTGCACGATCTCCTCTGGCACTGCTGAAGTCTCGTCTGCTGTTTGTCTCTGTTGGTTTCTGCAACTGAATGTTACAAAATCTTGTCATTTGTTTGGTTTTAGCAAAAGAATTGTGTGGGGATTAAATCAAGTCAAATCCCCAAATCCAACTAAAACCGTCTAAAAAAAAATAAATGTGTAAGTGAATGTGCAAGGTGTTAGACGTTTATTGATTGTAGATTTCAGTTTAGCAAAAAGAAAGTACAACAAACTCTCTTTGCACTTTTCTTTCTTCTGCCAGGGACGTGTGTTTTCACAGTACATACATGCATGCACGGTAACGGTAACATCATACACACCTGCATGCAGACACACACACACACTTAGAGTAAACCTGCATGATGGTCAACAAATCACCATCAATCATCAAGTGGCACTACAGTACTTGACTTCACTGTCCTGGAGGCAATAATGTTTAAATTTTAACACAGTTATAAATATGATTTCTCACAGCAGAGGGCCGTAGGTGGATGAAGCAACACGGGAAGATACAGCAAGCAGCAGAGTGTGAAGACTGTCAGTGAGACTGAGAAGATAGATAGATAGATAGATAGATAGATAGATAGATAGATAGATAGATAGATAGATAGATAGATAGATAGATAG
>JBBMJY010000012.1:23053435-23095959 GCA_037833715.1 Toxotes lorentzi
ACACACACACACACACACACACGCACACACGCACACACACACACACACACACACACACACACACACACACACACACAAAACAAGTTTCCCAACACACACAATCACAGCGAATAGAGAGAGAGAGAGAGAGAGAGAGAGAGAGAGAGAGAGAGAGAAACATTCAAATACACTCAGCCACTGTACAAACTATACACACATTGTCTGGTACAATCACACACACACATAGACAGATATTGTCCAGCTGACCGGCCCGAGAGAGAGAGAGAGAGAGAGAGAGAGTTAGAGACTTCTAGAGAAGGGTATGACTGGAAGTTCAGAGGGGAGGGGGAGGGGGAGGATGTGGGATCATTTTAATCCCATTATAACGTTTATATTAAGAGGAGTAATTACTCAACCCTTCATTAGGATTTTTGTTCTTCCTGAGACTCTGGAGGGCTGAGAGGACTAGAGCCACAGAGACCCTGCAGACGTCCACACAGACGAGACAATGACTGCGTTTACACAGAATGATGGATTTCTGAACACGTCTTCTTACATATTTGTGACACGGGCACATTGGTGTTAATGCAAATAACATACAGCAGGGAAAGGACTGGAATAGGAGACTCTTTGTCAAAAAGAGCAGTGGGAAGAAAAGAGCTGGAAACTGATTCACATCAATAGATCTAAAACTAGATATAAAAATATAAAACAGTACACAGCTACAACACCTACTCATTCTCACAGAGAAGAACCGAGCTAAAAAAGGATCTCAGTCGAATCTGGCCTAGTGTGGCTCACTGTCGGCAGACTTGGCTGTGTTTCAACACTTGTGGATGGAAAGTGAGTCGGATGTGGCCTATTTCTGACTTTCTGGGTGTTCAAATCAACAAGAGACCTGTGTTAAAAAAACTTAGTGGGTATGTGTTGTTTGCACAATAATGGGCCCAAGAGTTTGAAGTTTTATCAGACACAAAAAAGTGGGTTTTACACATCAGACAAGATTCAACAACACAGGAAAGTCATGGTGACAATAATGTTGTTGCTTCATCCTGACAATGCCAAGATAAAAGGTATACATCCGTCATTCATACTACAAAGTCATCTATCAAGAATATGAGTTTATCAGTATTGATTGGTGTTGCATCCTGCCTCTCCTTTGGGTGTTGCTGGGAGCCTTCAATGAACCAGCAGCAGATAGTCACAGTGTTCCCAAAGGCACAAGATTAACAGGAACAGGCAAAGTGGCTTGGTCCTAGCCCATTAAGGGCTTTGTAGATAAGTTCTAAAAATTTGGAAGGCCAAAGCGTGCGTTACACTAATCAAGTCAGCTTGAAATTAAGGCACGGAGTGTTCCCTTGTGCGACCCCAAAGCAGACTTCATGTTTCTCAGAGAATGATCTGCAAGACTGACATAAAACTTTCTCCTTTTGATGTCTGTTTTGAACCAATTTAACATGCAGACAGAAAGAGCGGCCAACTTTACGAGACGATTGATGAGGTGTCATGATCAATCATATCAAACGCTGCGCTCAGGTCTAAGAGGACAAGAACTGAAAGTGTGATATTGTTTTCTTTGAGAATGGAACTTAGTTGAACCCTGACGATCTTTGCAAGTATCTTATTAATGAATGCAAGGCTGGGTATCAGCCCATGACTGGTCAGAGCAATACTCTCTAGGTTGGGCTTCTTCAGTGAGGATATCACTACACAGTGATGGACAGAAAAATATTTGCTCCCAGTTTTAGCAGCTCTCTGATCAGCTCTGGGCCAGTGTCAAAGCAGAAAATGACCCACACTAAACGATAATGAACGACAATGAGGCTGCAGGATGGCTGCTACTGGGTCGAGACATTTTGGCAGTCTGGGATAGCTTCCCCTGTTTATAGGACTCTACACCATCTGGAACACATCATTTGAAAATCTGTTGAGTGTGAAGGCTACATGTTAGACCTCAGGAGCTACAGGGAGGGCTCAGATGATGACTTAATGTCTCTTAAATTACCCACTGATGCCTGTTGAGCCTTGCTAGACAGTGGCAGTACCAAAAACTTTGGGCTTTGACTTCTCTGCTAGATATCCACAACTTTAATTAGCTACAAACATTTCCTAACCTTCCCTTGTTAATCTTGTTTTTCACCATTTGTGCAGTCACACAGACATTTGGATGAATCTACATGTCTAAATACAGAAGTGAGAAGATTCAGCAGGGATTCAGCAACACATATACATATAATGTTTTAATCCAAAGGAAAAGCTGATGAGCATAGAGAGAAACACCTTGATTTACTTTCCTACACAACACATTCATACCTGGAAGCCTCCCAGAGCAGGACTGAATGGGTGTTTGAAATTGCGCCTCTCCTGCCAAAATATCTGTGAGCACCTTTGTGTGTGTTGGTGTGGATATACAACAATATTAGATATAAAAGGGAAGGAACACATTGATTTCTGAGTCCATAAAAGGTTTGAAAAAAAAAAGAAAGAGAATTCAGGGATATATCACAAAGATTATTTTCATCAGTGATGGCTGAAATGTCTCCTTCTACAATATTTTACACTTTTTTGGCAATATCTCAAATGTTGCCAAAAAAAAATGTTCCCTTGGATTTGACAAACCCACAAAGAATTATCACCCAAATGTGCCGTGTCCCTTACTTTACTGTAGTCTTATGGCACGGTTCAGTGTCAGCACTCTAATCAGCTGTGTTCAGGAGCAGCAGGTGGTAAAAAAGCTCTGTACCTTGTAGTCACATCAGATAAAACAGTGTATGGCTCCTACTTGGCCAAATTTATTTGATTAGTTTATTGTTGACGTTACTGAGGTTTTATTTCCCCACTCAGCTGCTCGTAATTACAGTTTACACGATATGATGTGAACCTGGTAAAAGAACAACAGCTTAAAGCCTTCAAAACTGGAGGAAAATTGAAAAAGGAGAAAAGTTTCAGTCAGGGGGAACAACTTTCTCACATGCAGCAGGTAGGTGACATTAAGTTACTTGTACAATTAAAAATCAGGGAATAAGGGAATAAAAGCAAAAACTGGCTCCTGCTCCTTTTACCTCCTGGACCTGCATGGAAGTACAATTAATCAGAGCAAGAAAAACCTAATCTTTAACTGAAGAAAACTGAACTAATTCACACAGAAATGGAACAAAACTTGTCTTGCTGTAGAGCTAATTTTGACCAAACAAAAAACAAGAATGGTCCTTTGTGTGATCATTTTCAGAGATGAAAATGGGGACAAACGATGGGCTCTCACCCACTTTGTTACAAATCTCATTTAGCGCTCCACTAACACCAGCTGTTGATGCCTTATGTAACTGGTCTGGTCTGACACTTAGGGTAGCTACGAACTCTGCGTTGTGTTGTGGGTGATGAGGAAGGAGACGAGGACAACCTCTGCCTTTCTGACCGGGAGGATTGACTCTCTGTGCTAAACACATAAAAATCAGGACACCAGCTTTCCACAGCCACACCTTTAAAAACAAGGGAACAATACAACAACTAGCGTGAAAAAATTGCTGCCATGCTCCTTTAGCTTAACTCGAGATGGATAACCTAGCGTGCTACATGAAAGTGCCGCACTGATTAAATAAATAAATAAATACAAACTTAGAAATAAATGCGCCAGCAGCAGGTAATGTGTGTGGCCTGCATCATGTAAAATTTGTAACTGTTTAGCGTACACAGAACAAATGAATTTGGTAAAATACACCTATTAAAAATCGGTTACACCTACAAACTGAACCAAGTGAAATTGGCTAAGATTTGAGAATATTCGTTTCTCTCAGACTTTTGTCATAGCATTCAATAAATCCAGGCCCGGCTTGTCTGTTTAAAAAGAGTCTAAACTCTGAGTAAATCCATCACTCACTGTCACTGTGGCTGATTGATGTTTCCACCGGGGGACTTCGTTATTGAGAGCCACTGCTGGCTCACAGCACTGATCCCATATTAAACTCTGTGGACTTGTTGTACAGCGCCATAAATAATTTAAGTCCTGCTCCTTTATCACCAGCACTTCGTGTACCCCTTAAAATGAAATGAGATGGAAGAAAAGATAGGAAATGATGAGACAAGCCAGAATATGCAACACTGTCGGATCTAAACACAAGAGGCTCGGGGTTGAGTCAGATCAATCAGACTGAGGCCAACATGGAGGTGCTTTGTAGAAATGCTGCATACAAAATGGCTTTATGTGTATTGTAGCCATGCAAAACAGGCAAAGTAGACCTATTCTGTAACTTTTTGAGTCTAGTGCCGATATGTTTTTAAGTTAGAGCATAGTAAACATCTTGTCATTCGGTTCTACAAAACATTGTTTGCAGGCCAACTAGCTTGTGGGCTAAGAAAAGTTTTTACAATCTTCAACTACTGCCTGAAAATGTTGTTAAATTAATACAAACTCAGAAAGAAATATCATTGTTGTGAGTGCTGAAAGATGTGTGAAGCTGAAACACAATTTTCACTTGCAATTGAATCTACAAAGTTAGAATAAATGCTAACTTAACAGTTAGCATGTAGCTAGTTAGGTTTGTCAGGCAAAGAATTTCCGCAGGGTGCCCCATTATATGTCCACTGGTCATTATAGACTTCGTATGTAGCTAGTAGCTACACAGACCTACAGTCAGCTAAGGTCAACAAAAAATTGTGTACACCATACAGGCAAAAGCACTTATTGTAATGCGTTTATTTTTGGTGTGTGTTTGTGCACTTCCAATTTTGTGGCAACAGTTTTTGGAAGGTTTTCCCTGGTTTGGTGTGGATCTGGACTGCTGACCTCAGCCACATCCAACACCAAGGTGAGGCAAACAAGATAACCCATGAAAGTCATCGTATCATTGAAGTCACTGAAGCTAAGACAATCCCACAGTAATTAAGTTCCACATCGGTATCCAGAGTCTGTCTGAAGAAAATCTGGTTTTGATGTAAACCATCGTGGCACATTCTTTCAAATTTAAGCAAAACCTGTCCAGAAAATTAACTTACTGCTGACCTGTGACAAAAACAAATAAAGGTAAATACAGGTAGAATATATTGTCCTGCCTGTAAAAAGCTCACATGCCACCCCCTCCTTAGTCATTCTCTGTTGATCTAGGATCTACAGGCTACTTCTGTGTATTTCAAAGACGGTTTCTTTCTGCCAGTTTCAGTCTCTCTGAAAAACTGAAACAGGTTCCTGGGGTTTTCTGTCCATATTTTAAGTTTAATTGGCATCTACTGCTCTACTGGATATGTCTGGATTTGACAAATTTTTAACTATATGTATCATCTGAAGCCCGTACATCAACCACAGCCTCCTTCCCAAAACTCCATCCTTTCAATTATTTAGCTTCAGCAATGAGAATGAATTACTCTTCCAATCTTCCAGTCTCCAAAAACGGCAACATTCTCATTATGATTTTAATGGGCCCACTAGAAGAAGGATGAGCAAGAGGAGGAAGATGATAGAGGACTGGAAGGGTTGAAGGCTATTTTTGCACACATAGCCTATACTCACACTTTGCTATTTCTGGCAACAGATACTTTTTCTTTTTTGGAAATTTATTCTATCAGCAGATTAGGTTCAAATCCTCTGTTTGAAACCTACAGAATGAATCAGAGTAAAGTGAAACTATTTGGCTTAGTATTGTCAGAATTTTGACTAGTTTTCTTGAATTTCATACTTATTTTGCCATTTGGTACACAAATTCAGTCACAACACTGACTCCACAGTTTACCTTGCATGAATACGACTGACAGAGGTAGTAACTCAGAAAACTGCTCTTTACAGATATGGTGAGCAGAAAAGCATCTCGGAATACCAACCCGGTCTAACACATCGAACCTTAAGGGCTACAACAGCAAAAGACCACGTTGGGTTCCTCTCCTATCAGCCAAGAATCTGAGGCTGCAGTCTGCACAGGATCACCAAAACTGGACAATTGAAGCCTGGTCTGATGAATCTGGACTTCTGGATCCATGCAGGAGGTGCGGTCATTTGGCGTCAACAGCAGGAATCCACTGACCCAGCCTCTAACAGTCCAGGCTGCTGCTGCTGGTGTAATGGTGTGAGTGAGTTTACAATTTTCTAAAGGCTACTTCCAGCATGATAAAGCTCCAGGTCACAAAGCTACAGTCGTCTGAAACTGGTTTCATGAACATGACAATGAGTTCAGTGAGCTTCAGTGGCCTAGAACTGCATTGGGATGTGGTAAAACAGGACTTCGGCATGAATCTGCACGTGACAAATCTGTTGAAATGATGAGATGAATCATGTCCACATGGAGCTGAATCTCTAAGCAAAGTTTCCAACATCTTGTGGACTCCATGAGAGCGAAGGAAGGAACTACCCAGTGTCAGTGTGGGGTTCCTAAGAAAGTGCTTGGTGAGTGTGTTTTACGTCACGTGTTTTTGTGAGGGTATTAAGCATAAAAGCAGTAAGAATACTGTGATGATTTTTAAAAACTAGGCTGTCTATGATCTACAAGGCTTGATAATCCTCAGCTAAAAAAATGAGGCTTTTTAACTCCATCATGTGCCACAGACACAATTTGTAGGGAGTCAGAAGTGCTGCTCAGCCAGTGCTCATTTAAAAACCCCTGACGATGTGTTTCCCCCTGCCAATGCTCTGCCCAATACTTTAATATCACTTACAGTTGTTTATTTATGACCCGTATCCCCGTTTGTGTTCTTAACTTAATTACTTCAGGGTTATGTGTAATCACTGATGGAGGGGTTGGAGACAGAGGAGGGAGATGAAGTGAGAGAAAATGAAGGTGAGAAAAAAAATAGTGAGAGGGAATAAAAGTCAGAGGTGAAATCTAAGTGAGTAACAAGGAAACGAGGGACAGACATGGGTTTGAAGAGGCACTTATGTTTGCACTGGAGAAGGAGTTGCTTTTTTCTTGCTGACTACAAGGCAAAAAAAAAATAGGAGAGGGTTTTATTATGCTTCTTAAGTGAAGTGTAATCACATGGTAAGTGGATGATGATCATTACAATCACAATCATCATCGACTCCATGATTTTAAAATACTGGTGGGTTTCAGACTCTACAGCTGATGGAATAACATGATACTAAATTAAATGTAATTAGCTTCTGTTTGATTATGTTTTATTCTGGTAATTAAATTGAGCAAAAATGTTTATCTCCTTTAGATGGCCTTATTTATTATTTACATGTAATGATTCATTATAAAACTCTTGAAGTGTGATGATAAGAGCTTAAATCTCCCATTTGAAATGAATGGGACTCTGTATGTCCACAAATGCATCAAAATGCAAAAAAGAAAGAAATCATCTAGACAATATTCTACTTTTACATGCGGTGGTGTAGGATCACAAAATATCATCCAACAAGGGACACCTGATGATTAAAGCTGCATCACTTGTTTGATTTATTGATGTCTCTTGACCACTTGGGCAGCAGCACAATCATTTGTACACACAACATTAGAGAGCTGTAGGGCGCAGGGGAACTGCAGAGTTAGGTTATAATTCTCTGTGGATTTGTACAACTTTGACATACAGTCATCTGAACCACTAGAAATCAAAAAATAGTAGGCATTGCAGTTTTAAGAAAAAAAGTTCAATAATAAGAAAGAAGTTTATTAAAAATGAAACAGAAAACAGACACTGAGATGGCAAAGACAAGTAAAGCAGCTGACAATAAAGTGTGGCTTTAAAAAAAACTTGAGGAACTGGTGGACATTTTGTGCTTTCTGTGACATTTACAAAACAAAACCTTTAATCACTTCATCTAAAAATAATAGACGTAGTAATCTGTAGATTAATAATTAGTTGCAGAACTAATTCTGTGCTGAACCTTGGCCAAACGTCAGTCCAGATATCCCTCTGTTTGGCTCAATAGGCTGGTATGTTGAAAATGATGAAAACTAATCTTTAGATTAAAGTCAGATACCTGTTTTTCAGACTCTGTGACTCTCTAGTCTGTGTCCTAGAAATAACGTTCACTTACAACTAAATTGCAACAGCGAATGTGCTTCGATAGAATCCTGAAAGTGACTGGATTACATGGAATTTCTTGATCTGGCAAATTGCAAATATGTTGATCCTGAATCAGTACAATGTTTGGACAATGGTTGTTTTCCACCGAAATATCAGATCTTGCAGTACAACATCCACTTGCAGTGACTACAGTATTATCACTCCTTTTATGGTTGTGTTCATGCACACACAGCAGTTGGTTTAAGTCAGGGAAAGACTGTGGTCTGGTTTAATACAGAAAAAGTTCACAGTGACTTCACACACAACATTTTTAATTACATTCAACATAAACGCAGACAGGACTCTGGATGTGATCTCTGGGTTATGATGGTGCACCCCTAACAGCACCGTCATCAGGCTTAACCACCTCCTGGAGAGTCCCTTAATAAATGTAGAGCTTCATTCATTCATTAAAAAAGTAGTACTTATCTATAATCTCTAGGAGACAGGGTTGCAGTTCAGCCAGTGCTTTCTGCTGTAATCCATACTCGGTTCACTGGTGTCTACAGCAATGCAGATGGCTGTGTATGTCTGCTGCTGAAGTAGCTTGGACCACCAGACTCCAGCAATAAGCCAGCGTCGCTTCATTCCGCCAAAGCAATAAGCTAAACACATCTCCCCTTGGAGCCTCGTGCCTTAAAACCAATAAACCGAGAGCAAAGCATAATGAAATGGGCGATTCAGGGAGAACATAAGCCAGAGTCCACAATCAATAAAGAGGAGAGAAGCTTTTTCTCCTGACTAAAGTATTTGCAGTCAGAGATTCTAAACTTTGGGAGAGTCTGCCCGGGGAAAAACAACTGGCAAGAAGTGTAGCTTCTTTTAAAACTCTGCACCTTGGTTTATTCGCATTTAAAGTGGCATTGCCAGTCCCATATATTAGTTTTTATTTTGTCACCATCTTTGCTGCGATGGGGGTCATTGCTGCTTCTGCACTGAACTCCCCGGGGATCATTTGTCAGTCAAACACTGTGGCTACTCCTCATGTCTTTTTTTTATTTTATTTTGGATTTTCTGGTGATGCAGTTTTCTTTTCTGTCATTTCAAGTTTATTTTCAGACTTCACTGAAAAGGTGGATGTGACCTATACCTAGACGTTAAACCTACAATAAAGGACAAAATAATACTGTACAATCTGAGACATGGAACAGCAAAAGTTAAAAATAATGCTAAAATGACTGTGATAAACACGTGAATTGAGAGGACAGAAGAGTGAGACGAATAAAATGTAAATTACAGTTCTTGTCAAAGATCTTTAAAAAAGGCTCAGTACATTGGTTTTAGAAAGAAATATTTATGAAAAAGGAGGAATTAGTGCACTGGGGACTATTTTCAGCGGGAGATGAACCTACATTTGGCGCCCTAGTGAGTACTTCCAGCTGAAGGACGGTGTGTGTGGGTGTTCATGGTGAAGACGGAACAACAGTGTGGCTCATTAATGTCTTTTTAATAGTTTTTGGAAACATTAGAGCTGTGGCACAGAGGAATAAGACTTATACAGCTTTGGATAAACAGAGAAATCCTGTAAAGATCAATTGTTTGTTTGTTTTGGTCCTTTAATGGGTGAGAAGTATATAGAGTATCCTCAAACTCATCCAAGACATTTTAGTGTTATATAGTATACGACTCCAGAAAATGTAAACTAGTTAAAAAGTAGCAACCAACATTAAAATGCGTTTTAAAGCTGCATTATTCATCATAATGCATTAGATATAATAATACAGTGTCCCAATTTACAGTGTAATCAAACACTGACAAGTGGCATTTTAGTAAATTGGGCACTATTCATTTTAATGACATTGTGCTGATTATACTTCTGTAATTTCACTTAATTAAAATGCAAAACTTTTACTTGTATGACTGACTATTTTTACATTTTGGTATTGCTACTTCTACCTCTTAATCTGTCTTAATACTTGATCTTAATTCTTCCACAGCTGCTTGTTAAATGATCTCCCAGATTCAAATTAGATTAATAAAACAGTCTTTCAGGTTAGGTTTCCGCTCAGTATCTTTTTTTATCGCCCGTACAAAATGAAAGATGTTGAGTGAAACACACACACACACACACACACACACACAGCTGAACTGAGCATGGCCCACTCAGTCAGAAAAGACATATTCATCTACACAAACACTCGTACAGACGGCAGACAGTGAGACAGTGGGTGTAATGATGCAGAAAGATCAAGAGGCATCTGAAGTTTCCAACGGCAGGTTTCTCTGTTATTTGCAGTTTGGACTGAAGTAAAAGAAAACCATCAGTAACAGTAGCAACCAGCTGACTGTGCTACGTGTTTTAAGATGCAGTTCCTGTAATGGTCACAACTTTGTGGCTGAATGGGGAGATTGATAGCTGAACCCCCACCTGACCCTATTGTTGCTATCTTCCGTTCCCCTATCTTCTCAAAGTATCATCGAGGATTTATTCCATATGATCTTTCTTCTTGAATTTGTACACCTTCACACTGCCTCATACTTAAATGTCACATTGACTGTGAATACACATTCAAGGTAGCTGCTCTGTAGGAAGAAGACTTTAAATAAAACTGTGAGTGCACGTGCTTGTTTGTGCATGCATATCTCAATCTGAACTTGCATGTGCATTCATACCGTATTTGCATGAATAAACCCAACACCAGCACGTATTTTAAAATGTGTGTTCGTGCTGTTTCTGCTGCTGTGCTGAAACCACTGGGGGACAGACAGACAGGAAGAAGACAGAGAACGAGAGCAAGACACAAGAAGCAGACGCAGAGGCGAGTAGAGAGACAGAGGCGGACAGACAGAGGGAAAGAGACGATGGAGTCAGATCGAGTGAGAGGGAGAGGAGGCGTCAGGGAGGGAGAGAGATGGGATGACATCACGGCAGATCGGTGAGGTAACGTCTGTGACAGAACCTGAACACAAAGAGCACACAGTCACGTTCGAATCCTAATGACTCGAAACGCAAAGAAAACTGTGTTACAAGTCTGGGCTTTTCAACTTCACTGTCACTTGGGTAAACTCCTCTAACGTTTTTTTCACTTCGTTGTTTCCTTTCCAAAAAAATGACAAACAAACAAAGTTTGCTCAGGGGTAGTTTTACAAAACAGGGTAAGGAAAACAAAATGTATTGATGATGGTCTAAGTTTATTCACTACAGTCTTGTTTTGTTTCTAACTAACCTGTGAGTTAGGATTAACAAAGCTGAGCTCATGCTGCTGGATGGTGAACCACACAACGCAGCGTCCCTGGTTTGATTCCAGCTGGGGACCTACAGTATTCTGCACGTCATAGACCCTCCCTCTCCACTCGTTTTCTGTTTGCCTCTACACTGTCCACCATCCAGTGAATGCAAAAACACCCCAAAGATAATCTTGTCATCAAAAATCAAAACAAAAATCAATGCGCTGTCTTCTTTACAATCATAAACTAAGATGGTTACAGGCATCAAAGTTACAATAGCAAAAGGAATAGTCTTTTTGCAAATTACAGAAACTGTATTTGTATCGCTGTGTAATTGCTGATGTTCCTCTCATCTGCAGTACAATGGAGTACTGCTCTTTATTCATGAGAGTGAACACATCAGGCTGACAGTAGATGTTACTACACCTGTTTAACTGGCAGCCATCTTACCTCACTTTATGAAATGGAAAAGAACTGTAGCTTACAGCCTGAGTTTCTTGGTGAAATATCTCCCTGCTCTCTTGTTGGTCTTGAGTAGTGCTGTGTAAACACAACACAACAATCCTCAGTTCAGAATCAGTGCATTTAATTTCATCCACTCTTTCTCTGCTGTTCACGTGCAACCTGCATTTTAATTGTGTGGTCAAATGTGTGTGTTGTTGCTGGATAGACACTGTGTCGTGGTGGAAAAGCCTCTCAAACAGCCTGGACGCCCAGTGATGCAGAGGTAGCGCTCACTCTGAGCATTTGTCCATAAGACTATGATGTCATTTGAACTCAGGTGACACCAATGCAGCTAAAAATGACAGAGTCAGTCCACCAACAAGAGAACGTCTCTGTTACAGGCACATGAAACAGGAACAGGCTTCACAGCAGAGGGGTTTATGGGTAGAAGAAGACCCATGCTGACACATGTCAGTTGAGGATACATACCCGGCCTCATGGCTCGGCGTGACGGTGTGCCCTGTCTATCCCCTTTACTTCTGTGTTTAGACTGTCAGTGCTGGATGGAGGAGACAGATGTTCCTCTGCTTCCATCTGCTGGTTACAGCCTGTAATTACACCACAATAAAGACTTGGCGGTGGACATGTCCTGATAAAATCACAGATGATTAGAGTTTGCTGTTAAATACTTTAAGTTTTTTTCATGACTGTCAATCACTGTGATTATTAGACATTTGTTCCACCATGCAGAGTTGGTGGTGTGGTCCGTCCTCAAAGCCAAACTTATTTTAAGGGCCACAAGGGGGTCCAGGTTTGTTGTCACAAGCACCACAGTGAATCATTATGTAAATACCAAGTCCAGTATTTACTGTGGTTGCTGTAGTCTGGGTCTGATCCAGTGACTTGTGTGTGTTTGTTTAGAGACTCCAGCTGCATTTGATTTATCAGTAATAAACCACCAATGTCTTGTGAAATGTTCAGATATAAAGTATGTTGCACATTAAGATGACTAAAAAACAAATGATGGGTTTGTGTATCTCATGTTGTTTAATTAATGGAACTCCAGGGATGTTTTCAGTTACGTTTTTATCCCTCCTTCCTCCTTTGAACTTCAGTTTGTTGAAGACAGCGTCTTATACTCCATACTTTTAAATACTCCATTTGAGCACAAACACCATCGTCATGACAGCAGAGGAAACAATATCCACTGATGAAGGCCACGGGATGCAGGGGCCGGCTTCACAGACACAGACCTTTACGATGGCTTAGCTCAAACTAATGGCCAGACCTCTGATACATGTTTAATTAGGACTAATTTACTATTTATTCTAGGTAAATTAAGAATCCAACAGTAACAATGACACAAGAGTTTAACCACAAAAAAAAGGATAAAAATCTGTAAATTAAAAAAAAAAAGAAAAAGAGAGTGGAGAAGGGTTCAGCCTTCAGTGTTTTGGCAGTGACTGAGAGTTAGAGCACCAAAACTCTCTCATACCAATCACTCCTGTGGGTTAGGCTTTTACAAATTATGAGGACAGGAGGCTTGTGGGACAAACATTTGTATTCTTGAGCCAATTCGGGGATGGCTGATGAATGTCTACTCATAGCTTCCCTGTCAAGCAGTGTTGTCTCTCTGGCATTCACTTTGTGCTCCTGTCTGTCTGTCAAGACTAAAAAAAAAAAAATCAGCACAGTGTGATGGAAACAGTCTTTGTAACGTTCAATAGTCTGTTCCCAGCTGACATTTCCCTCGTTTCCACGTCTCTGCAGGTTCGGAGTGACCCTCCAAAAAGGGAAGGGAACATGGAAACAAATAGACACAGAAAAAGAGGAAAAGGTGTCAGACCTTCACATGTTCACTTAATCATTGTTCTTCTGAATGTGTGAAGCACCTGTTACACAGCGCCTGGGGTTTTCCCTCCTACAGGATGTTTAGAGCTGAAAACAGGAGGTTAAACTCTTTCAATAGCTCTTTATCTCTACCTCTTTCAGCCATTTTCCCCATTTCCTTCTCTGCTCTCTCTTTATTGTGCCCACCATCTCACATCCCATCTACCATGTCGACAATATCTGCCCCCCTGACACTTTGACACAACAATCTCAACATTGTTTTCACATTTGAGCTCAGACCAGCAGAATGTTAGTGTTTCTGCTGCTGGGATTTTTTTCTTTCTCTTTTTTAGTGTGGGTTTTTTTTTTTTTAGAGATTGTAACTGTCACTGAAGGTTTGATATATATTATCACAGTTCATTCTGTGCATCCAGCTGCAGACGACTCAAACACAGTCATCATGCTGTGTTTGGTTTGGATGAAAACTAAAAGCTGCTCTCTGTCATTATTGGGTTGTCACACTGGAAGATGATGTGTACGAAAGAGAGAGTTCACAAAATTCTTCAAGAAATCTTTACATTGATCAGTTCATTAGGAACCATTCTACATTTTTCACTTAGAATTTGATCAAAAGACAAAAATCATTTCATTTTGATGACACACATCGAAACATTGATCTGTTTGCTGTCTGTGTTCTGACAAACGAGGACCTGGTTCAGCTGCACACTGCTGGAAGATGCGGAGAGAAACTCTTCGCACTTAAAGTCATTCTCAAGCAACTTTGGGCCACGGAGTTCGGGAAAAAGATTATTCCAACAGATTCCTGGTTCCATCAGCATGTTAGCATGTCCCTGTGCCTTTATTAGCATGCTGAGATGAACCTTTAGATCAAAGCATCAGTGTGCAGCACAGCCTCATTTTACCCAGCATCTCATTAGCCTCGGAGCACCTGCAGCACTCAGCAATCAATTATCAGTTAGTGTCTCCAGTAGAGTATAGATTAGAAAATTGTCAGCAAACAAAAACAGTACTGACAAAAAACTGCCGCATTTTTTAAAATCATGAACTTCATTACAGTTCCCAGAGGAGACCTAAATGAGTCCATCTACAGTCTCATATACAGTAAGTAAAATATACTGCTGCCAGGACTTCAGGTCACACGCTGTGGTCTGGTGGATCTCTTGGCTTTGGTAAAGTAGCAATAAAAACCTGGATCTTTCTAGAAGCTCTTATGGCTTCTAACCCAGGGCTTCAGATGGGACCAAACCTGAGCAAAATACTAGTTGATTTAACTCTAAATACTTAGACTTTATTTCTTACTGCCTGCTGTCCAAACCAAACAGTGTTTAAGTCATTTGGTCTGGAGGAGTGAAATGTGCTGAAGCTGGGACTGAAAACATCTCACCCACTGAGGCAGATCAACAGACTAAAGACAGACAGTAGTTTCTTCATACTGTCGTCCTTTTCCTTTTCTGCTGCTTTTTCTCTCATGGTTTCAAACATCAGCTTCAGTCTTTGTGACCGAGTGGATTTTACAGCGAAGCAGCTGATGCTGATGTAATGCGCTCCTCTTCAGAAGGTGTGGACTCAGGCCACATAGCCTGGACCTGAGTCAGGTGCAAGTACACATGATCACTTGTTTAGAGCTCAAAAGCACAGTTTACGATTTGGAGCTTGACTTATGGCTTCAGTCTCACGAATTGAGACTTACTGTACTCGCAAAACAATGACTTGATCCCCTCTCTGCAATAACAGCTGTGGGCTGTTGGAGCAGGCAGACAACAGATGGATCATCACACTCAGAGGTAAAGACTCTGCTGGGGTCAACAACGGGAAAAACATTCAGATCAGAATGTTGCATTGATCATTAAATGTTATGAAGTTTGTTTGAAAGTAATAAATACGTATTTTATAAGGACTTGAGTTAGGACTTGCTGGTGTTCACTGAGACTTGATTTGAATCTTATCGGTCTTGACTGGGGACCATGCATTTCTCTAGTCACGGCCCCAAATTCCCAAATATAATTACAGCTCACTGGTGGTGTTTTAAAACCCAACCTTAAATTTTTTGGAGACGAACAAAACTAAATAAAATTAGTCATTTTGTTCTTGTCTGGGCAAAGATTCTACTAAATCTCCTTTGGACCATTACTGGACATTAAAGTTTCCAAATGAGTGAAATCCCGTCAGCAGAGGCAGCTGCTCGGGTTTTATCATCACAGACAGTCAGTGAGTAATTGATAACAGGTGCTTCCTGGTGGCTCAGAGGGATAAAAGGTTGCGTGGAGTTAACACACAGTCCTGGACTCAAGTCTGGCTTGTCTCTCCCGTCTGTCTTGACTTTTAACAGTTTTAACATGATAAAGAAAACAAATGACAAACGGTTTGTTAATTTACTCCTCTACTCGTGGCTAATCTCATTACTCGTGCCAAGATGTCAAGTTCCACATGTTCTACACTGAAACCATAACTAGAAATGAGATAATTGCCTTTTTTCTTTCTTTTCTTTTCTTTTTTTCTGGTCTTCATTTGTGTTGCTCTGGTCAGTGCTTTTCCAGAGCAATACAAATGACATCCAGCAAAGCTTATAAACCACTCACTTTTAATTAGAAGGTCACAAACTCAGTTCCCCCAGTAAAAGGCATGTCCATGAACAGTTTAGTGTCCTGTCACATTGTTCAAGACATGAGCGCTGATTCACTTCTTCACTGCAGATAAACAAAGTCAGGTGTGGACCTGCACAGCTCAGACAGCAGAGATCAAGATGTTAAAACTACACAGGCACAGTAGCACATGGTTGAGTATCAATGTGGGCAGAGCCTCCTGGGAAACACCTGATGAATATCTGTATGCAGCTGCTGTTTGGTTCTGGTTTGGTCTCTGCTGAATCGCTGGGTCGCCCATAACAGCCTCGGGACAGGTCCAAGTTTTTATTGCTGTTCGCCTGAGGCCAAAAGAAGCAGCAGACCACACAATCAGAACCACGACTCATCCCAGGAGACACAACATCACAGCAGCTCCAAGAAGCTTCCAGAGGTTTCCAGGTTTCTGGGTTCCAGGTTTACTGAACGAAGAACCTTTTTATAGACCAGAAACTAACTGTACACACATACACTGTTTCCAGAAGACACCAATACAAAACATTCGACCAGACAACAAAATAATATAACAAATAATCATCTGAACCTCAGAAAGCAGACTGTGGTTTAATATGTCTGTGAGTTTCATTTCCCTACAGTATGATGGTGTCAGTCAGAGCATAGTTAACGTTTTCATGATTCTGTTTCAGGCGTGTGTTCAAACAAGCCACCATCGTTTCCTAAACTGAAACATTCTGGTGCCAAATGGGGCATTTCTGTCTGTGTATGCATGCATGCATGTGTGTGTGACTGAATGTCTGTGTGTGTTGTGTGTCAGGGATGCCTTGACCTCAACCATGACTCCTCTTCTTGTGCTGCTGTTGATCACACATCAACCTAACGTCACTGCTGTTTACTACTGCTTCCTCCTTCTGTGTGTGTGTGTGTGTGTGTGTGTGTGTGACATTGCAGCTCAGAGAAAAACAGGAAAGGACACATACACAAAGGACGTTACGAGTACTGCTCTAAGGAAAATGAAGACAGATATAAAACTTACAGTGTCATGTCTTTTGTTTCTTGAGCTGACTTTTCAAATTAAACATTTTATATATTTATTCTGTAGTTTTTATGAGCTCTGTGAGACGACTTATGATAAATGCACTTCCCTTTTTTGTTAGAAGACTGAACTTATTTTTCATTACTTCACTAAGTGCAGCTTGTAATTAATTTGTTTCAGGCTAAAGATTGTGTAATTTTTTTAATATGGATTTTGAATGACTTAAGAAAATGAAATTATTGAATATGGAATAGATGTGTCATCTGTACAGAGCAGAGATAACAGAGATAACAGAGATAGCAAGAGAGATAGCAAGACAGAAAATATTAGATAAATAGTTTGCAAAACTGGTAGGATCCAGGCAATGCAATTTTCTCTCTACAGTTTTCTGTCCTTTCCAGCTTGACCTGGAGATCTGGTTCTGTCTGTGAACTGTTTTTTTTCTTCTGCTGCCATAGAAGACATCAAACCTGTGATAAAATCCTCACTGTCCAGAAACCTGGACGCTCCTCACAGTCGCTGAGAGTTCGAGGTCTCCTGGGAGTAGATTTAGTTCCAGCAGGTTGGGCTGGTGGTTCTTGTTGTCTCAGACCTGCTGATTAAGAGGTTCAGTCGGGGTTTGAGGGTTTGGAAGCTCAGGGAGGGATGCTTGTACTTGGAGGGTTTGAATCCCTACACCATCTGGGAAAATCGTGTGTGGGAGCTGCCAGTGACTCAGCAGGTGTTGAATGACATGTAATAAGCCTAAATGCTTCTGTTCAAATGTTTCTGTCCATAAGATGAGAAAAAAAAAAAAAACATTTTTCACTTAATCTCTTTTAACACAAAAAGTCACATTTCACACAGCTGATTAAGAAAATGGTGTAGGTTCAAGCACCTCATCCACAAGAGATCCACTTTAAAATACAAGGCAGTCCAGATGGGATTTAAATTACAGAGGGTCCAGTGACTTTGCTGAAAAACAACAGTTAATATTATTAGTGGGGTGGTGGTGAAAATTCACCCACTGATGTGCTGTGGACTAACCAGAACAAAATATGGCTTTAGACACAGTTTCAGCAAATACGTCCAAAAACGGTTCCATTTACTTTTAAATAACTGAAAAATATGCACATTATAGTTTGTTTTATATCTGTAATTAGTTTTAATTTTGTCACTCACAAATATTATAATTCAAAATGTAAACAAAAATCAAACAAAAGATGAACCAGATACAATCGAACTGAAACAGTGAGCGATGAGGAAGATTGGCTGCCTGCCACAAACCAACATAATGTTCACCAGTCGTCACACAGGTGAGCTGAATCTCACTAATGACCCAGCTCCAACCTCGCCCAGCAGTCCTCTCTAATGGGCCATGACAAAGCAATACAGCCTCAGTCATTTGGCATTGATCCTCAGAGAATTCCCCGCTAAATGCTGTGCATGTTTTCCACCAGATGATATGAAGTTTAAAACATCACCTTTTTTAACGGGTGTCATTGTATCAATGCAAAAACAGGAGTTTTCAGAGGATTCAGAGCTCAGACGTGACACAAACACAACACAAATATAACACATGACATAGAGGGAGAAGGACAGAGGCAGCAGAAAATGACAGAGTGAAGCAGAGCGAGGTGCCCCTGTGTCCCTGGTCACAGCAGTGGGTAACCACACACTTCATCCCATGGCTCCAGACACACACACACTCACACACACCAAGGCCAATGATATGTTGGGAAACATAGTGAGGGGGAAACCTGAGAAGGGGAAAACTGAGCGAAGGAGAAAAACAATAACTACATCGACCAAAAAAGTTGGTCGCTCTGTCTGTTTTTTTTTTTTTTTTCCTGCTTCTCCATCTCTTTTTTTTTTCTGAGTCACTCTGTCCCCGTGTCTCTTTTACCCACCTGAACGTCTGTTAGATTAATCAGGAGCAGTCAGTTTGGGGTGAAAATGGCACTTAGTCCGTACAGTGTCTTCCCAGATGAATGTGTCCTCCCTCGTAGCCTAAAAGTTAAAATGGAAGAATTGAATCTTTTCTCAATGTTCAAAACAAATTAAATGCAAAGGAGTAAAAGGAGGTGAAACCAGGCTGAACATCAGCTGTTCATGAAAAACTCAGAGCTGTTGTTCTCTCTCTACTTGGTCTCTTCATCTTTTGCATGAAGCTTTTTTCTTTTTGTTTGTTTGTTTCCAATCTATTCTGTGATTTCATGGTTTTGGACTCGTTTCCATAGTAATGACTGTAGAGGCTCATAGTGTGTGTGTGTGTGTGTGTGTGTGTGTGTGTGTGTGTGTTATCATCACACCAAAATGACGTCAAACTTCATCAGAGAAAATTCTGGTGAAAATTATTTTTCTTCTTCCTCGTTTCTGTCTTTCACCCTATTTTGCTCTCTTACTAATTCTTGTTCTTTCCCTCGCTTTTACTTTGTCTAGTTTCCCTTTTTTTACTTTTTCTGTCACCATTAATTTCCATTGTCTTTCTTCCTCTCTTTTCCCCTACTCTCTTCATCTACATTTTTTCTCCATAACATTCCCTCCCTCCCTGTCCTTGTCTTTTTCTTTCAGTTTCCCACACTCCTTTTCTCTCTGTCTGCTGGCAGCCATGTGCGATGCTTACTACGGCGTCATGCTGGGTCACCACGCCACACACACACACACACACACACACACACACACACACACACACACACACACACACACACACACACTCACTCCCACGCGGCGTCAGTGCCTGTTATAGTGACAACACCGCGGACAAAACCAACAACAGACAAATATATAAAAATGGGCTGAAATTCTGTTTAATTTTAGGAGATTTCCACATCAGCGCTGCTCTCATAAACCCAGTGTTTAGACATGCATGTAGGTTTAGGAAAACCAGGGGAGCCAGAAAGATAAATGGACTGAATTATAACAGAAAGTTTTGGAGCCGTTCATCCCCAAATAGCATGGGTACTTTTGTCACTGGTATAAAAATAGACGTCGGAGACCACGGAGAGCCTGCAGTCCCTAAAAATGCCTTCATCTGTTCTCACACAGGCTGCCGCCTTTCATTTGGGTCTCATTTTTCTCTTGTTCATTCTGCTTTTCCCACGTTTTTTCGACATTTCAAACTGTTTCTCGTCTTAAATGTTTTGCACTATATGGAAATGTAGGGACAGGACACGGCAGGATTAGAGGGAAAAAGAAGGAAAATGGAATCTGAAATAGATGAGATATTCATTAATGTGAAAAAAACTAATTAGGGAAAATGAAAATTGAAAATCTGAGCAGGAGGAATATAATTATTAAATCACAAAACGTTTGAAAAGTACAGGAGCAGTTGAAACAAAAGATGTGAAGATGTCAGAGAAGGTCTTTTCTCTACTGATCTCCATGAAATGACTAAATGCCTTCATTTCATCAGTATGCAAGAAAACTTTTGGCCCGTGTGAATCAGGGTGTGTTTAAGTAAAACAAATAACACACAAACCAAAACCTCAACCCAGCCTTAAACAAAATGTTTAAACCCTGCTGTAAACCCAAGCAGGAGCCAACATTTTGAACATTTTCTGACATCTAGAATCTTTAACCTCCTAGTTTCACATTTTCTCACCTTTTCCCATTTCTTAGGTTTAAAATCTCTCTAAACTTTGTCTTTGTTTTTTTGTTATTATGGCTTTTCTGTCTTTATTTTTTTTCTTCACTTTTGACATTTTGTTTGTTTATCTGTTTTCCTCATGTTGTAGCGCATGTTTTTCCTCAGTTTCTCATATTTTCTGATGAATATATTTGGCTGCTGTTTTCATATTTGTTTACCTTTCAAAGCCCTAAAACAAACTTCAGAATGAGAGATTTAAAAGGTAAAAAAATGCTCAAGCAGTTTGAGACAAATGACCAGAATAGAATAAAACTGAACTTTTTCTCTGGATTCCTGCTGACTCAGATTCTGGCTCGCTGATTGGCTGGTTTGACTGTTTCCACGGTGATAGATGGGTTCCACCAGTCAAGGTTAGTGGTTAGGCCTGCCCGGGATCTGAACCCGCAACCCACAAGGCCTTCAAAGCCAAGGCCACCAAACCAGCAGACCACAGAGGTTTAACACCCACACCTTGGCTCCCACTGAGGACAGGGCGGGAGAAGGAAAGAGGGAGGGAGGGAGTGCGGAGGGAGAGAGGAGAGAAGGACAGATAGCAGAAAACTGAGAGAGTGAAGTGAGGAACGGCAGATGAAGGTAAGAAAACTGTGGGGATGGAGGGAGGTGGAGAGAAAGAAAAATGGCAGCGAGAGGAAAAAAGACAGAGGGAGAAGAGAAGAAAAATAAAAACAATCCTTGATACGTTTGTGGTCAGAGATGTGTGTCAGGCACTGCTGTCTATTAAAAGTAAAGACAGCTTCACTCAGGGTCAGAGGTTATCCTCTCTTTCCTGTGAGTTGTGGAAATAGAACCAGCTATCACCAGGCTACACTCGACACAAACACAATTCCGCTTCCTCCCAAATGGGAAGATCTGGATCCCACATTTAATCCAAAACAGAGGCTGGAATGATCTCTGAGTTATTGTCCTTGACCTCACCTTTGATGTTTTCCTTTCGTGTCCTGCACTTCTCTCACACTGCTTTTAAGTTTCCTTTATTGTCTGTTCTTTGCTAATCTTAGAAAAAGTGTCTTATTTCGTTCGTATTAGGATAAAGATTTTTTTTGTGTGACCTCAAACAGTCTCACTAACGTTGTTACAAGCTGTTAATACGGTGAAACTGCTCTCCATTCCTGTCACCAGCAGCCCCTCTGACAGGAGGTGAACGCAGAGCTACTTCCTGCAGAGACAGGAAACAGGAAGCAGTGGGGGTATGGAGGAGAGAGCCTGACATCCTGCGGCACAGAGGCAAAAGAGAGAAGCCCCCCACCCCCCATGACATCATCTGGTCCATCCAGAGTCTTACACTATGATGAAGTCATTGTAACTGAGTTCTGTCCAGATCCATAAAACGCTCTCTTCTGAAGTCATGTTAACAAAATGTTTCCCTTTAACAACAGCAGTGCATTTGAGTATGAGGACACCTTGATGAACTGGTTGAACTCATCCTGGGTAAACCTCCCTAAATCCAGAGCCACTAAAGTTAGTCTGAACTAGTAGCATCTGGAACAATGTCACGGCTCCCAGAAAATGGACATTTTGATCCTGAACAGAGGTTTTAAATAACTTTTAATAAAATAATGTTAGTTAGCTAATGAGAATTAATGCTGGGCTATCTAACTAACTGGTCAGGTGAGCTGGTGAGCTCTTCTGCTGCCTTAATTAGAGAAGAAAAAAAACACTTGTGCTCACATCACCCTCCGAACTCTTCGGAAATTGTGTATCTCACTTTGGCGTGCTGAGAAAACCAAAGCTGGAGAAACCTAGCTAAGCTAAGCTATTATTGGACATTTGCTGTTTGAAAATGTGGTGAGCAAAGTATTCATTATTTGTATTATAATATATTAAACCTTGAAAACTGTTTTTGAGCATAAGAAACGACATTGTCTTGGAACAATTTTTTTCTTGAATATCTGCGGTTGTAAAAAAACAAAATAAAAAAAACCAAACAATAATAAAAACATTAACACGTGGAAACGTCCTCCTCTTCTGGCCTAAGGCCGACCACTGCAATCAGAAGTTTTAGTAGTTTGCTAACACATGATTCCTCCTTGATGGAGCCAAATGTAGAAGCTCAAAGACTCGTGGCTCAAAATAATGTAATGATCTTCTGTTTTGTATTAATATGAAGATTACCATATGATTCCGCCTGTGATTTCTATCTATCTTCCTTGCAGCTACAGTTTCTTTGGAAATGCAGGCAGATGTGCAAACTATGATCCTCACACAAGAACCTTAATTAAAATGCACAAATCATTCTGACAAGTCCCAATTATAAACAGCTGCCCAGACGGACACGGTTGATATTTTTTTGAAATCACCAAGTGTAAATAGATCCAAGTAGAAAAAAAAAAAAAAGAGATTCACAGACAAAAGTCACATTATCTGTGCATAAAACACCGAGGCAAAGACTGTGAGTCTCGGCTGTATCTGTCATCAATTCCTATTTAATGTGTGACAGAGTGTAGGACACACACACACACACACACACACACACACACACACACACACACACACACACACCATTATTTTATGTTCAGTGGTTAGAATCAGAGTGGAAATTCAAAAGCACAGGGACATAAAATAGAAAGTTTTGGTCAGACACACATTTGCTGTGTGATGACCGACACACGCACAAGCCTACAAACACTGGACACACACACACACACACACACACACACACACACACACAAAACATAAACGCAACATTACAGTATACAGTACAGTACACAAAGAAGTTGCACAAACTCACAAACAAACACATTTACAGTGTAAACCAGCTGTCATCTCACATCAGAGTCTGAAATCACACACACGGATGACCACAGCTCCACACACACACACACACACACACACACACACACACACACACACACACACACACAGTTAGTGAGTCAGTGTGTAGTTGTGGTGACTGATCTGACATCCTAACCACATGTGGCCAATAAAACACCACCGAGACAGAAAGAGACGGGAAAATCCCTCTCTCTCTTTCTCTCTCTCCCACTCCAACTCTCTTGTATGGTCTCTCTCTCCCTTAATCAGTCTCTCTTTCTCTTAAACACATGGATGTACAAATTCCATTCTCTCTGCCTCTCTCTGTGTTTTTTCCTCGGTGCCCCTCTCCATATGCATCTCCAGTGTCTTTTTTCAGTCTCTCCATGTCTCTCACACTGTGAGCAGTATTTTTTTTCCATTACTTTTATTATCCCTCAACTGGGGAAATGGATTATTCTCTGCATTTTACCCACACCAAGTGTGCACATGCACTAGAGACTCTGGGGCAGAGAGCTGCCAACTCAGGCGCCCAGGGAGCTGGGGTGGATTGGTGCCTTGCTCAGGGGCCCGTATTTGCCCATGAGTTTCCTGGAAACTTTCTACGAAATTAGCAGGTGTTCAGCTGTAAATTAGAAGGACATTTCCAAAGAAGACCAACAGCGTTTGTTTCTAGGCATAAGGGAAATGGTGAAAGTGTCTGTTGCTACTTGGTAAGTGGGTGAGTGAAAATAGTTTGTGAATCGATGTTAATATCCAACAAGTCCTCCAACCATATCATCAGATACAATTCATAGCATTCCAGTGGCTGGCTTACCGAACCTTCGTTGTCCTGGTAGCAACAGTAAGACCCACAGAAGTGTAGCTAACTATGAGTCATAATAAGCTGCAGATTAGGCCAGTTTCTAATATCCGAATACAAACAAATAAAACAACTATTTCTACCTAGTTTCACCGAGCAGACTGTAAAAGAAAGTGACTTAACGCGGCACACTTTCTATCAAATCAAAAATAAGAACTTTTTCTGGTCAGTCTAAGAAGCTCAGATGGATATTTACATCTGTTTATGTACCAAAAGGAGTGTGCTGGGTCATCAGAGAGCACGAAACCAACAGAGACTGAAATCTGTCTGCAAGCAGAAACAACACAGAGGCTGTTAAAGCGTGTGCACACACAGACACGCACCGTGTACACACCCTCGAAAGTCACGTGTGTCAGTTTCCAGCTGGGAGAAGGGGAATCCAGGCTTGTGTTATCTTTTCCAGTCAGGGTAACATGCAGAGGGTGAGGTGTTCCCACAAAAATATACACCTCTTCCTCTCTCTTCTCGCTCACACACACACACACACACACACACACACACACACAACACCACTGGAGGTCATTCTAACCTTTGAAGGTCAAATGTGAAACCAAAGTAAACACCTAAGATGGGGTGCATAAACCACTCAACCTTGCTCACGCAATCTGAAAGGCACACCTGTCACACCGCCTCATGTAACAGGACTCTCAGCATTTGGGGTGGACAGACTCTTTTAGAAAGGCCAGCTCGCAGTGGGAATCAAACCTTTAACTGTTAGTGGCGTTGCATCAGAACTAATGGAACTTTCCACGGCTTCAGCTTGTTATTCTCTCTGCAGGAGAGTACACCGTAGAGCAGGTAGTATATTTGCTCTGGACATATGAGCTTGATAATTTTTTGGTATTTGGCTTGTTGATTTACAGTGAAGGTGAGATATTACACTGCTGCCTGTCCTCAGCAGTTTCCTGGAAATGGTTGCCAGACCGAACCTGAGATCATTGTGCTGTTCAAGCACCGTAACTCAAACTTTTTACCTCTGCTCCCTTATTGGCATCCATGGATGATTTACCCTAAATTGGAGTTAGGTGTGTGTTGCGCTCCTGTGTCTGTGCGTTTGTGTGTGAGTTCCCAAGAGTGTGTTTTGTGTCTTTGTGGTGTGCATTTGTCTGTGAAATGTGCGAGTGGTTCATGGTTTAATTTGCATGAGAAAATAATGAGTGAGTGTAATCAAGTGGGATTGTGTGTTTGTGCTTTTGTGTGTACCTCATATGGTGGAAGGCAAGTGTTTACTTGTAGGACAGGGTGAGCAAAACTATGCTTGTGTGTGTGTGTGTATGTGTGTGTGTGTGTGTGTGTGTGTGTGTGTGTGTGTGTGTATCAATTTGCCTGTTCCAAATTAGGGTTCCACTCTATAAAGTTTGATATATCACTGTATCAGTTATGTAAATCACACAGCAACTTCCCTCTTGATTTATGTTGCCATGGAGATAATCGTGACTCGCTCATGTACTGCCTGAGTGATTACAAAGCGGAGCTGGTGGAGTGGCTGCGTTGATGGACACACACAAACCTCTTTGACTTAGCATTGAATTATCACGGGATTAATCACATGGGACATAATGACAGATAGCAGGCTAAATGTCAGCCACTCATTTAATGCGTGATGAATAGAATCCAGAATTTGCCAGTATACGTGACGCTCAAAGTAGACCTTTAGTCTAACTTAAACAACAAAATGATAGATGTTTGAGACAATAGATAATTTTGTGTTAGCTTAAATGATGATACAGTATCTTATGTATTCATGGACATGTATTCACTGTAAAATATGCTGCTGTATGTCAGCATGCATCAGAACCACAGTATAGGATAGCCCAAGTCAGTATGCAGATGGCTGAACTCCTGCTCACAGCACTACTGCTGCAGGACCTGTGCTTGTCAATGCCACCCTCTGCCAATACGACGGATGTGATGGAAGGATTTTACTTCACAGCTTCAGCACTGACAGTTTGTAAAACCTGCACCGAGAGCAGCCTCACATATGTAAGGAGTTACTACAGCACCTAAAAGTTGTGTTTTTTCAGCCATGTTTTAGTTGTGTTATTGCAGAAGAAGTATTATCCTGACAATATCACTGAGTGCATGTGTTTCGCAACATAAAAGATTTAAACAGAATGCTGCCCTGAATTAACCAGAATTAAGATTCTTCTGCAGAAGAGCAAGATACTCGCATGATATTTATAGACATTAGGCGTTCAGTTGTAGAACTCTATCATTCAGCCAGGCCTTATCTCTGCTTTTCAACCTCAACGTCAGAAAAGCCACATGAAGCCTGTAGTAGCAGTCAACCACACCAACTTCTGAACTTACACACATCCAAACGACACCATGCCACAGCATGTGACAGCTGGCATGGTGGTGTGTGCTCTGGGTGAATGCAGCGGTTCAGGGTTCAGTGGAAGGTGCACACTAGCTGTGGGGCTAATTTGCTTACTAGGCACACTTAATAATTTGCACCATGTGTGATGAAGAGTCTCCAGTTCTCCTGGGTAATTCCACTGATGCCTTCCTTAAGTGGCGCTCTGGGGAACCATCTCTCCTCCCACTCTCCTCCTTCTTTCCTTTCCTTTTCCTCCTCGTTTCATACCGTTGTTTCCTCGCATCTCTGTTTTCTGTCTCACTATTTCAGCCTCCTCTGACTCTCTCCCAACTCTCTACTCCCTTCAGTTTTTTTTTCTTTTTTGCTTGTGTCTGTGTCTGAGTTTCTCTCTCTGCTCACTCTTTCCCTTTTTTTTGTCCTTGTCCCTCTCATCTCTCTCTCTCTCTCTTACTAACAGCCTTTCTGTCTCTATTTTTCCCTGATCAGACTTACACACCACTGCTGCACACACTGTGCTAACGTAACCACCCAATCTGACATCACTGACAATAATAAGCAGTTTCCAAAAATACCCAGTGATGCGTTAGTTCTGCTATTACCATCTCCAATCAGTTTGCCTGCGTGTGGATCCAGTGTTTGTGATTTTTTTTTGTACGTATGTGTGTGCGTCTTGCCATTTCACATGTCTGTGTTATGACATTTAAACATGTCCTGAGAGATGTATGAATATATACACATCATGCAGCAGCTCCCAGGATGCAGAAGAGAATACACCACACAGCACATGCACATCAACACACATACAGCTTCTTATCCTTCCCATAAAATAATAAAAGTGATATGTGTAAAAAGGAACAAGTGATCAGAATGAGTGAGTATGTGTTGAGAAAGTGTCAACAGTGTGTGACATTAGATGTGGTCCTAGAGGGCCCGAGCTGTCAGCACTGAGGCCCCTGGAGGAAGGCAGGTTGCCAGGCCGCCTGTCTATTTCTGCCCACTGACATGGTAGTGGACTGGCTGACATGTGGTCATATGCTGTCAGATAGATGCAGGCCAACGGATGGACAGAGAGAGGGACAGATTAAAAGGCTGACGGAGAGACAGATCGCCAGATGAATTGACTTGAAGGCAGGGCGTGCTTCACTGAGAACTGTGTGACCTGAACCCAGAGGAGGCCAACGGGGTCCAGATAGAAAGATCGGTTATCAGCCATTTTGAAAAGTCTTAAGGGCACTTGTTGCTGAGAGTTTCGATAAGACCCGGCTGATCGAGGGTTCCTCATTCAATTTGCAATGAGGTTTTGATTTTACACAGAAGAAAACAAAAGCTGGTTTCTCATTTAACGACAATGACCGTTGATTGTCGCTAGCAGATTTGATTAGCTTTAGCAAGCCAGTGTAAGCGAATGCTGATCCTAAAAATCAGTCTCCAGCTGACAATCTGGTATTTTCAGGTGATTCATTTTAAACTAAGAAGCCAGTAAAAGAGTCTTAAATATGCAGTGTCTGCCTTCATTAAATAACGCTGAAAGACTGTGACTGAAAATGACCATCTGATGATCCATTTTGAAACCAGCATTCTTTGAGTGTTTCAGGATAGAGTTACTTATTCCTATTACAGTTAGTGAAAATGTAATTAGACTTTATTTATTCTAGAATAACTGTTGAAAGGTTTGAAAAGATTTGTTCTTTGATGTACAGTACGAGATGAAGATGAACAGTGTGCTTCACTTTTACAAGAGAAAAGAATTTGAAAATGAGGAATGAACGAGTGCAGCAACACCACCTACAAAAATTCGACTAGAGTTGCTGGGGTGTAAACTTCCCCAAACTAAGAGATGGACAGAGCTGCTGTTGTTCCTCTAAACATCTATATACCTTGGCCCCTGGACAGGTATTTTTCTAACATAACCTGTAACCCCAGAAAATACAGTTAGCTAATGCCTTTGCTTTTGGAAATAACACTAGGGCAGTGCTTTACTTAGTAAACTAGTTAGCTGGGAATGCTAATGTTTTCAGCTAACGTTAGAGCAGACAAACACACACATTGCTAAAACTTTTGCTCCCATGTTTTTGGTTTTGAAAGGGTTATGAATAAGATTCCACCCTCCAAACTCTAGATGCAGAGTGTGGCTCTTACTACAGCGCCATGCTTACTGTTTTGACATAAAGAGAAATGCAAAGCTATATAACAGTTAGTGTAGGGTCAGTAGGCACATGGGACAAATCAGGGTGTGGAAGGTAAATTAGCTGCACTCCCTTCTTTCTTAACAGCTGCCATGATGTATTCCTGAGGAAGGTAATGAGCTTCTTGATGCTCTACTGGAGGTTCTCATTTGCCGAACGTTTACGTTTTTGATTAACTGAGTGTTCCAGACCCCCTGTACGTTCAGAGAGTTAGGCCTGGTCCAATAAGGACCTATGACCTAAGATGCATTCATGATTCTCCTGGATGAATAAATAAATAAATAAATAAAGATCCAAAATAGATCCATAACAATTAGACCCCTTGTGAGCCAAAGCTTAATAACAGTCCCACCTGTTAGCTCTAACCTGACGTAGTCCTGACAGTGGTGAACGGGAGAACTGAATCATTGGTTATTAAGAAGAGATTGTGTGTCATCAATTAATGGTGACTGTTTGTCATGAGTTAATCATATTATCAATAACCATAGTTAACTATCAGTGAAACTCATTATCAAAATGTCAGCTCTGCTTTCATAGATGCATAATGAGTCTAATTTTCTTAGTAAATCAACTTTAAAGAGTAAATAAAAAAAAACAACAAAACAACACACTGGTGAATTAAGGTCTGTCCTTGAGGGCCCATACTGGTAAATCAGTGGCATTTGTGTTTGTGTGAATTTAAGAAGGGGAAACATCCTCAGCCAGCCTGGATAAATAAAAGGTAAAAAAAAAAAAAAGAAAAAAAAAAAGCTTGTAAGGCCGAGAGCTGTCCCCCTGCCTTGGGAATAGTTGAAATATCCACGTCCATCTACTTGCTCCTCACTCTATGATAATCAGCAGCAGAAAAGGACAGTAGTGTGGAGGAAAGACGGGCATCCTGGCAAACAGTTGAATGGGCTGATGGATGGTTGGAAGGGCACCGGGAGAGATGGGCTTGGAGACACAGAGAGAGAGAGAGAGAGAGAGAGAGAGAGAGACCTACAAATGAACGTTCATAAACAGACAGATTGTCAAAAGAGAACAGGATTCAGGCAGACGGGAGAACGGATAAACAGACATGCAGACAGTGCAAAGGCTAACAAACAGAGACAGACAGCGCTTTAGACAGACAGATGGACAAACACAGCAAGGTGATAGACGCTTATTCAGGCAGGATGGGAGTGCTTTGCATCTGCTCTCTGAGTCATCACGTAGTGAGTGCTCTGTCTCTTGGAGTGTGTTCAAAACATGTACACTCTGTATACCCTCACAGATTTATCCCTGTCTCTCCCTGCTTTAGTTTTTCTCCATCTGTCTGTCTGTTTCTCCGTTGTCTCTCTGTCGCTTCACTTTCCCCCATATAATCCAAGTCACCTCTCTCATTCTCATACCTTACTTACCCTACATTCCTGAATTCTAACTTTACTTATCTCTATTTTCACTAACCCCTTTGTCCCCTTCTGTATCACTGTCCTCTGATCTTTCCCTTTCCTCCTCTTGCTTCGTCCGTCCAGGTCTGCTCTCCGTGTCCTATGACGAGTGGGACTATGGCCTGGAGGCCCGCGTTCGCGATGGGGTGGCAATCATCACTATGGCAACCTCCACCATGATGATGGACCGCGGACCTCACACCCTGCTGAAGTCTGAGTGCCACGGAGCTCCTGACAAGAAGACCCCCATCTCAGGCAACCCCAACGAAGTGCTCAGGTGAGCGAAGGTGGTGACTGGATTGTGTTAAGGGCAGTTTATGAAAAGGTTCAGACTACCCCTCTGCAACCGGCTCACGTCTGAACGAGTTTAGGCCGTTTTATTCTGACTGAGGTGTTTATATGGAGCATATAATCAGAATATTAGAAGTAAATGTAAATGTACCTACTGTACCAGTAACTCTGGTGTGTCCCAGCTTATTGCAGTGACTTTTTATTTAGTTATCTTATCTTATTGATTAGTTAAAGATGTAATCCAGTGCTTTAGCATTACACCTCCATAAAGTTGTGGCAGCAGAGGCAGATATATCCTGACATTTGGTTTCTAGAAGCTCCAGAAAATGCTGGATCCTACGTTTCCCATACTGCAACTCAGTAACATCTTTTATTAGACTCCCCTCTGCCTCCTAAAACTTCTCTTCTCTCAAACCCTTTCAAAAAGGTTGCATTTTTAAGAGCTTTTAAAATGTGACTGACAAACTGCTGTGGTTTGGCGTTTGTTGACTATGAATCCTGCAATGTACGGAATTTGGCAATGAGTTTATCAGTATCAAGTTCCTTCCTGGTGTATTTGTCTTTTACATATTCGAGAATTATTTGTGGAATTGACTCATAATGCATCCAGCTTCAAGCTGAATGGTGATACTTGTCTGTAATCTCCCTCTATTGGCTTATAAATCCTTACAGCATCTATCACTGTGAGAAAGTCTGAGTGCACTGCAGGAACAATGGAACTTGATCCTGCTTCATGTGCAGTAAAACAAGCTTTTTGCCCCGAAGCAAATCCAGCACAAATTCCATGAAAACTACCTCTGTGGTGTCCAATATAAAATACAGTATAGAGGCCATGTGTCTCAGCAGTGGTCTCATTTGTTTACAGCCATTTATTCACAATCACACTAATGTCCTCAAATTAACGTGGCAATGATTTATGGATGTTAAAATGCCACACACAGCAGCTTCAAAAGGTGCACAGGTTCAGCCGGTGTTACATCAACACAACCGCCCTGGCATAGATCAGCACACTTACGTATACAGCAGATGCTGGCATACGCACGCACACACACAGATGCACCTTCACCCCCTGCATACTGTGATCATCCTCCCCCCATGTAATAATACCCTACACACACAAACTCTCGCTTCACAAGCCCCTTCCTCAGGAAAATCCAACCCCACCCCCCCAGCTGTCCGTCTCAGCAGCAGGCCTTTTGAACTGTTTGTGAAGCGCAGCGTTCGGCGGCGCTTTGCTCTGCGCACTACCTAATTGGTCCCAATGGCGTTTCAGTCGGCGAACACTAGCCCCTGTCGTGCTGAGCTCCAGAGCTCAGCACAGTGTTATACTCAGGGGCTGTTTCGCCCCTCTGCCACTCTGTGTGTCTACTGTAGAAGTGTTTGTGTGGGTTTGTGTGTTTTTATTGTGCTAAAGAGCGACAGTCAATAAAAGCCAGGTGTGTGTGTGTGTTATAGACACTGTTCAGTTTTGTGTTAAGGAGATTGTCAGTCATCTTTTAGGACACCAGTCTGGTTGCTGTTGCAGTATCCTACTCATGGTTTGGGGCCACGCTGTTTACAAAAGCAGCTGTATGATGGCTAACGTAAGGCTCAGTTACACTAACACTGACACACACTTGTATTCACACACAAATACACAGTCTCTGCTTCTTCTGCTCTCTGCCTCCTACAAATTCACTGCTGGTTACAAACACACATTCATCCAGGATACTAGTTCACACTCATAACAGCAGCTGGAGAATTCAGGAGCCTACTGTACAAACACATTCACACCTTTTTTGGATTCTGCTGCGAACGAGGGATGTGGATAATTGTTCTGCTCACGCTCCGTGCTTAACTGCATCCTGCACTAAGGCAGCCAAGCTTTGTTGTCTGTTCCAGTAAACTCTTTAGATGTCATTTCAACCGCTGTCTGCTGGTTCACTCCTTTTCTGAAGCTTTGCATTTGTTTCACCGCTGCTTACTGCTTTGAGATAACAATGGCGTCTATGGCAGATGCCATTGCTCCAGAATACAATTCCTCTGCTCTGTTCGTGTGTGCCTCGCTGTGATCTGCTGTGCACTGCTCTGTTCTTCTCAACTCTACTGTGGTCTTTTCTGCGGTGTCCCGTGCTGCTCTCTGCTCAACTCAGCTCTTTCTTTACTCCACCATGTTCTGCTCTGTCCTCTCTTGCCCTGTAGTCCTCTCCTTTGTTCTGCCCTGGTCTGCTTTTATACATACACCCTTCTCTTCTCTGCTTCGTTCCACTTTCGTCTCTTCTGTCGAGTGCCGCTCCGCTCTGTTTTATCTGCTCACACCTTCTTTTCTTCTCTGCTTTCTCTCCTCTCCTGGTTTGCCTCTCCTCTCCACTGTTCTGCTCCTCCCCAGCCATTGTCTGCGCTCCAGACCTGCAGTTTTATAATCAACTTAGCTGTGTTGTTGATTAGATCAGTTGCGAGCACTGCTAAGATCCTTCGCCCCTCACCGCCTTAACTAAATTTGTTTGGTGATAACCTTTGTCTTCAAGTGTTCAATCAAGAGATTAGCATTTGGCCTACAGTCTATATACTGGAAACTGAATGAATGGTTGCTTGTTTGGCTGGACGGATGCCCTGCTGCCTGGTTGGTTCACTACTAAGTGAATCATTGGATGAATAGATGAGAGATGGGTGTGTAGAAAGGTTAGCAGCTCAGTCAGAAGGCTCTCTCGTCCGGTGGTATACATTTATATGTATACATTGTTACTCTCCAAAGAATTAAAAAAAACAAAACAAAGCATTTGTACATTTTCAGTTAACTCATTAATAAATCAGATGGAGTCAGAATTAATTCTAAGCCATTGAGAATGGCATTTAATAGCTGTGCGAGGCTCGAAAACAAAGCCTCAATCTCTAAAGCTCAGTTTCTGCTGCAAGATATTAGTCTAGAAACTGGATGTGAGTCTAATCTGAAAACTACAGGGACTGGTGTAGCACATTGATTCCCAACCTTTTTTGGGGGGGAGGTGTAGCCCCAGAAGCCCCATCATTGACTCCACCAGTCCTGTTCTAAATATGTTCAGTTGAACTGATTTTACACTGGATATTATTTAACTAATCACATACAAGTGGAGGTAAGAGTTTTAACATTTCTTCAGATAATTGTAAACTTTCAGTTTTCATTCATATGACTACCACTCAGAGCGGCAAGAGCTGGACATTCCCACCATTTATCCATTGCTTTCAGCGATTTTAATAATTCATCCATCACCTTTAGTTATCTGTTTCAACTGTTAATACTTTGAGCTAACTATTTCAGCTCCTCTGCCTGTGATGACTGAATATGTGTATGTTTCTTTTTTTAAAATTAGATCAGAAAATCTTTCAGATCAGTTTGGCTTCTCAACAGTTTTTTCACTTACACCCTGGCAACTTGAAAACTTGATGCTGGAAATTCACATTGAAAATCTCCAGCAGCGCCGCAAATGGTGAAGGAGGAAAGGATGGAATGGAGAGTCATTCATTTTACAGCCCAGCAAACTGCTGCATGTTACAGCAAATACATATTTGCTAAATCTCACTGAACAAAGTCAAATTTGCAGGACAGCTATGTGTCCCAGTCTGATGCTTAATTCTGGCAGGGATTGTGACTTTTGGAGATGATCACACATTGCTTTGCTGTTTTGATCAGACATCACGTTTGTTTTTTGTTTTTTTTTTTCACTTGTGGATCACAAAGCAGTTAGTTCAGCACAGGAATGCGTGGAAATGTGTAAATTATATCTAGTTTGTATTTCAGTCTGCTGTTGAATGATGAAGAATTGCTGTATGGTCACGGTCATCTTACTTGACTTTATAAGCCATGCATTATGCTGATCCCTCTCTGCTGAGCATTTCCTTGTCCAGCCCTTAGTGCTTCACAGAATACCACAAGAGAAGGACATGTCACTCCACTAAGTAAATTAAGTCCACTGTAGCCAGCACTGTGACATTCCAGCTAATGCTACAGTATGAGCCTGACAAGTGAAGATAGCAGAATGAGGAGGAAGAGAGCAAAGCACAGAGAGCAAGAGACAGAGCGGTGAGAGAGAGAGAGAGAGAGACCACTGGTGAGCAATACACAGCAGTGTGAGAATCATGAGTTTGACAACAGTGGCCCTGACCTTGCCAGGCGTGGACAGGTTCCAAATGAGCTTGGAGTTGGAAAGGTGTCAAGTCCTTTTAAGCTCTGTGGACATTTTTGAACCTCCGTTGCCTCAGTGAGGCTTTCAATAGCGTGTATGCGTTTGTGTGTGTGTTTGTGCGTTCTGCTGTGTGCGTGCTGAACACTCTGAAGCAGCATTTTTGACCCTGTTGAGCTGAGGGATGAGTGTGTGCCAGCTCGATGGACAGGGTGTCCACCTGTCTGTGTGTTTGTGTGTGCGCCTCTAGCTATTTCAGAGTATATAAAGGCCATTTGAGTGTGTGTTTATGGGGCAGGCCAGTGGGAGGCGTCAAGAAGGTACCTGTTTGTTGGGCTTGATTGAAACTAGGTCAGGATGCTCCTGTTCTGTCTCTCCTGTTTCTTCCCACTTCCTTCTCTCCATTTTTATTGCTGTCTCTCTTTCTCCTTCTAAATCTTTTATCTGTCTCTGTCACCAAATCTCTTTTGTTCTGCCTGGTTTATTCAGTTTACTACTTCCTGTGTTTCTTTTCTGTGATCCAAGCACCGCAGGTAGCCTTAACCCTAATCCTAGCCCTCTTGGAATTGTAAGGATTATTACCGTTCCAAGATGATGTTTATTATTATTATTATTATTATTATTGTCATCAGCTCAAAGTGTCTGGTACGGCCTATAGAAACCAAACTTGGCAGATACATTCAAAAAGTTGCCCACTTCTTAGGCAACAAAATTCATTGCAGCTGAGCTCATTATGGTGCTATAAAAATGATATTTACATTTTTATGCCGTATTGATTTATGTCCCAAACAAGTTTTCACTGCCTTCAAATGGGATTTCATCTTGAAATTTCAAACATGAAAAGTTTGGACTGACCTGCACAATAGTTTTCACTTTTTATTTTGATGCATTGTTTCATTTTAGAAATAGACATTTTGAAAATGGAGTTGTTAAGGTCAGTTTTGCAAAAATGCTGTTGTCCTGATGGTCTAGTGATACAGTCACAACATGTGTCTCATGTGTCTGTATCTGTGTTCATACGTATATTGACTGTCGTATAACACATATGTCCAACAGTATCCTTGGACCCTGCTTATCACTGCTTGCAGCTGTACTTATTACATTATTCTCTCTTTTTTTTTGGTCTTTACTCTGTTCTTTATTCCCTTAATTCTTTCTTCTGTAGGTGAATAATTTTTTTTATTCTGATTAAGTAAGTTTATCTTCAAGGCTTTTGAAGTTTCCAAAATGCTCAAATCGCCTCAAGAGTTTTATCTGTTGTCCCTGAAGTGTAGATAATCCAATCTGTTCAAGGGCTACCGTTTTAAATTCATTTCATGATAATTATTTTAAGTGCTGTCTATCATTTGTCAAAAGTAAATCAAACCACACATCCAGTGTCATTTGCTGCCTCCCCTCCTTTCTGTACCTCTGATCCTATCCTGTCACCTCTCTACTTTCTTCCCATTAGCACAATTTATTGCACTGTTCACGCATTCAGTTCTCAAGTCTAAATACACACACATGGATAGAACCAAATTCGCCCCCCCTTCACGCTCTCTACCCCAAGTGTGCATGCATCAAAGCTGCAGTATGTCTGCCTCGACCACACAGTGCCATATGGGGCATGCTATCATTCTCCATATAGATTCCTCCTCTACAAATCCAATAAGTCCACAGTAATTGCTAAGGAGTGTAATTCATGACTAATTCATGTCAGGGTTAATTTATTAAAAATGACTTCAATATTTCACACAACTCCTCCATTATTCACACCAGAACATGCGCTAAAATGTATCTGTGTCAGGTCGTGGAGATAGCATGGCAAGTGTTTGTCTGTGTGTGTCTGCGCGTGCGTGTGTATGTATGTATCTGCGTGTGTGTTTGTGTATGTCTGGTACTGTGTTGTGCTGATTTACAATAGCCAGAATCTTCCTCGAATAAAGCTGGGAGGGATAGATTCACTGAAATGCACAAATATACAGCGGTGAATAAAGTGTTACTGTAGATTTGATTGGAGCGCTGCGTGTCGACGTCCAGTCAGTGTCACTCGCTTTAGTTCGGCAGGTGGAGACAGCTGCTGCTGCTGGTTGAATTTTAATTCACCTGCTGTACAGTACAGCTGAGATACTGTCCTCTAGTTTGAGCTGGAAACTGACGGGTTCAACAGGACATCAAAACAAGGGGTTTAGTAGGTGGGTGGATGTGTGCCTGTGTTTTATCATGCTATTTACATGCAGTATATGCGCGTTCCTATCATGCATGTTATGTAATGCCATATCATAGTTGCACACATAATAGTTGCTTTAGAAAATACAGGGTGGTGATACAGGAAGTTCAGCGGAGGTGACAGAACGGAGGAGAGACATGGAGAAACATCTTCCTGTAACCACAGTAGTCCCAGCGTGATGAGAGTAGAGGGAAGAGAGCTTTGCAGTCTAGTAGTAATATGTCCCAACCCCTCCCTCTTCCTCTTTGAATCCCACCTCTCTCTCTCTCTCTCTCACTCTCTCTCTCTCTATGCCTCTTTCCCTCCCACCCTCAGTGAGATTACCGTTACCATAGTAACGCAACAGATTGGCTTGGAAGTCACACTGGTTGTGGGTGCCATGGTAACACACATATGCTTGTGTTTCGCTCTGTTACTGCTGTCAACTTGTGTAGGATGCACACAAACACACACACGTAGACACACACAAAAGGCCCCACACTGTAGCATGTAACAATAGCTTGCTCGGTAAAGATTAAAGGGGGCACAGCGTCAAGTCATTTTGTAAATGGCTTATGATTTATGCAGCAGATTCTGTGCACTTTGTAACAGTGCCAAGGCTCTACAGGATGGGGCTGTTAGCCGGACACATGGGGCTGCATGAGACGGTATGATGCTGGATGATTCTGCTCATCGCAGCCCATTGAAAATATCAATATTTAATACAGGAAATAGAATAAGGAAGCTGGCATTAGAGTAATTGCTGGATCATTACATAAGACACTCTGCTCTGTACATAGGACTTGCCTAGATCAGTAGATAGACAGATACATAGAAACAAAGGAAAACGTCTCCTAAATTAGACTATTACATTTATGAGAGGCTTTCATCAGGTGTAAGCCTCCTGATCATCTGTGATCTGTTCCAGCAAAGGTCTGACAGGATTAAAGGTGAAACAATATTAGCACAGCAGAGAGGTTCATCGCTCTCTCTCTCCTTCCTGAGGAAAACGACTCAGGACAAACACATTTTGCTGGTCTCATCATGTGTCCACACACACACACACACACACACACACACACACACACACACACACACACTTTCTCTTGTCACTTATTTATTCATCTACATATATATGGTGTGCGAGGTTTTGAGGCAGAGTGTTTCCATGGAAACAGTCACAGAGAGAGAGAGCGAGAGAGGGAGAGATGGAGAGAGAGTAAAGCGTGAGGGAGTGAAAGAGTTAAGAGCTGCTGTGTGAGTGTGTGTGTGTGTGTGTGTGTGTGTGTGTGGGATGACAGTGAAGTGATCTAAGTTCACCTGACATAAACATTCCTGTTCTCATATACACACGCACACACTCCCACGCACATTCACCATAATCACTGCAAGAGAAAGCAGTGTTGAGTGTGTGTGTCTGTGTACGTGTGTGCGCGCGCATGTGTGTGTTGTGTTTAGTTGAAGGGAGGTGAAATGATTTCACCTGACAGAAACAATGCTGCTTTCTCTCGGTTTTCCTTCTCCGCCGCACTAACACACCAACGGAAGTAGACACACAGAGGCAGACACAAACACAGATAAGCACACACACCAACACAGTGATCTGACAAGCTGCTACTGTTGTGTTGTGTAGTTCTTTTTGTTACATTTGATGCAGATACAAACTGCATTGCTCATTTCTGTGCCTCCTTTGTTGTTTGTCAATGGGACACAGCAAGACTTAGTATAAAAATTGGTCAATTTATCTTTTAGATGATGTAACCAGCATTTCAACAGTTTCAGCTATTTTTCAACTTGTCATCCATGTGTCTGGCCTCATCATTTGTTCTGCTCCTTCATGCTACCTGAGTCATAATTACAGTTTAGTGTAAAACTTGTGCTAGCAGCCAAATTAATTTACATTTTTTTGCACATAAGTCTTTTTTTTTTTTTTATGAATGTCATTTTGAAATTCTGGAAAAATCTTTTTCAGCTCCAATAAAAAACAACTTCAAAATGCCATCTTTGAGTCATTATATTTTTTATCACTTCCTTGATAACTTGGTTGCCAGTTGCACTTAGATTCCCATCCAGGCAGTGAGACAGGGGGCGGTTAGCTTAGTTAGTTAGCTCAAACACAGGAAACATGGGGTAACAGTTAGCGAGGCTCTGTGCACAGACACAATCCACCTACCAGGACTTCTAAAGCTCAGTAAGTAAAACTTTAAATCTTGTTTATTTAAGCTGTACAAAAACCGAAGTGTGAAAACATATCTACAGTTGGCTGTTTTACATTTGGGTATGAACTATTTCTTGGTCAGAACTGGTAACTAGGATCTGTGCTTGTTGGCTGGCAAAGGCTCCCAGTTGAGAAAAAGTCCAGCATATAACCCCCCCTTACAATGGTGAATTGATGCTTTTATACTTAGATTTTTGTATGAGTTATACAGATGAACTATAATGTGTTAATTTGTGAGATTTAAAGGTCCTGGTAGGTGGATTTTGTTACACATGGACAGAGTTAATTTATATGTTTCCCCGTTTCCAGGCTTTGTGTCACAGCAGTCACCACAGTGAGGGTGTACACATTGAACCTGTAACATTCGACATATGGGATGAGTGGAAAAATCATTTGCTGAGATTAATTTTCCTCAGTCTTGTCTTATAATCATCTCCTGCTGTTCTGCTCTGCAACTGATGACTAATGTACAATACATTTATCTATTAATGAAAAAAGCTGGTTAGACATTAGCTGATAGGTATTTCCTGGGGGTTAATGAATTTGTGTAATGTCAGTGTGTTTGTGCTTGAACAATAAACTGAAGCACAATGAAACTTTAACGTTTGGGGAGTTGAGCCACTGAACAAAAAATAATATATATAGATATATAGAGCAAATTTGTGAGCTGCCACTGCCTAATGTACTTTTCAGTAAGTTGTACATGCTTCAGTGAGTCTCTTTCTCTGTCTTTCTCTTCAATGTTTCAAACTGCAGGTACCTGATGAATGTGACGTTTGAGGGACGTAATCTGTCGTTCAGCGAGGACGGATACCAGATGCACCCCAAGCTGGTCATCATTCTGCTCAACAAGGAGAGACAGTGGGACAGGGTGAGAGAGTTTTAGAGAAAACGTATCTGTCTGTGTCTTTCTACCATCTCTTATCAACTGATTTTCACTTTTTAAGCATTTTAAGCCTTAATCTTTATAGGTGCTACTCTGATTAGATATTATCAACCAGGCAAAGGTGCCTTTGAGCAATACACTGCAGGAGTCCGCAGCTGTTCATTTAAAAATGTTGCTAGACTATTTCATATTAACCATAATTCATATTAACCTTCATTTTGGAGGTTTTATATCAAAGGGGTTTTGTTCTAACCGAACTGACCACAAAGTGATCCTGTCTGAACTAGCACGGAGCAACTAAAGTAAAAATATCGTCTTAATCTTAATCTTAATCTTAATCTTAATCTTAATCTTAATCATACTGTATATTTGTGACTATAAGGCAACAGCAAAAGGAGATGCTTTGTAAGATCTTATTTTCTGTTAGGAAAATTAAATAATATGCATATTATGCATGTCGTGTTTGGGTTTGACTTTTATGAAACAGCATATAGACTGTAGTATTGACAAGGGGTGATTAAGTAAACAGAGAATTTGTTGTTCAATGAGACTCTGAAAAGTTACTGTCTCAGGACGTCAGGTTTAGATGGCAGCTGAACCATGATGAGCCACTTTAGGGGTCTCATTTATCAAATCATACATCGAACAAGTTCTCACCTTCACGCAAACACCAAGAACAAATCTTATCTATTCTACATCCATCTGTTTGCGCACGTACACGACTCGCTTCAGAAACACCCCCAGAATGCAAAACATGGTCAGCCTCATCCCTTTGAAGGTCCTGTTGGCCTTAATGAAGTAACTACAGTATCATTTCTCATCATAGAGTTAGTTATTACTAATGAATGTGAATGGACCATGAGTAATGTGGCGTACACAGTTTCTCCCTACTGTAAAGCTAAGTATGAGTGACAAGCTGTTAGGACTGTTTCTGTCCCAGTTAAGCTGCAATGGAAACATTTTGATTCTTTAACATGTTGTGGCTGAAAACACTAAACCAGACTGTTACACCTAATTATTCTATGAGCAGCTTCAAAGGTAATTTAATAAAGACACAGTTTGGGGACAAAAACAAAATAGAAACCCAAAATAAACATTGGGCACAGTATCACTTCAGTGTTCTTCATTTTTACCAATTTGCTTTTAATTTGCTTTTTAATTGTTGCAACAGAAAACTTATCTGGCTTAGTTAAATCAATTTAAATTAATGGTGCAAAAATATGGAAGATGGTTTTACCCAGAATTAAAATTTAAATTAAAAAAAAAAACTTTTAAAGAAAAAATAATAATAATATTATTTTTCTTCTCAGAATAATCAGGCCACAGTGAAACTTTAAAATGTGTAAATGAATAACCATCAGATGTCACTAACAGATCCTCTGGATCTCTTACATGGAGCCACAGGTGCTCAGTGATGCAGTACTAAAGAAACAAGATGAAATACAGACAATTATGGCATAGATTTGCTCTAAAAGAAATAATTGCCTTGTTTTACAAATGAAAATGTGCCTTAGCAGTAATGCTTAAGTGGTCAACAATAAATTTGAATTTGGGAATCAGTTAACCTCCCATTTCATCTGTGTACCATTGGGGGTTCCCACATGTACACACATTTCTTCTCACGCACAAGAAGAAATTGCTAAATCAAATTATTTGCATTGAATGTGTACACGTGGTTTAAACACAAAACTGTAGACTTAAACTCAAAGTTCAGCTGTTAATCACTGCAGCAGTACTGGACATTTGAATGTATATAACTGCGTGAATGAAAACCAAACTTTATGTGCACTCAGTCAGCTTTCTGCAAATACATGAAGGTTTAAAAGTTCTGTTTTAAAGACGGAGACAGTATAGATGGCAAAGAAGGCGGTAGTGTTGACAACAGTCCTGAGCCACTCTCTGAACCAACAACTTTAAATGAATCTGATGCACCTCGCCACCTGCAAAGTCACCAGGGAGCATCAGTGTTTCCTGATGCTCCCCCTCCATTGTACCTGTGTCCTGCAGTCTGACTCCTTTGACTCTCCCTATTCTTTATTCTCAGTATTTCTCTCTTTCTTCTGCCTCTCTAATCTATATTCTGTCCTCTGATCAGAGAACAAGGTGAATCGCTCCGCTCCCATCTCCCCTCTCTCTCTTTCTCCCCTTGTTGCCTGCACTACCCCTTCTCTCTCCTCCTCTCACGCCCTTGCTCATGTTTAATTCTTAGCTTGACTTCCAACTGAACCACTTTTCTTGGACCCTAATGAGTTCCAGCTCCTACAACCATCCTTCCTCTGCACCTTTGAAGTAGTGTGAAGACTCTGTAGTGTCCAGTCCCGTTTACTCCCCTCCAGGCAGATTTTAACCCCTTTATCTCCACCTCCCTCCCCCCTTCTCTCTCTCTCTTTCTCCCTGCATCCCTGTCTGACTCCATCACTTGCTTACTCTTTTTGTGCCGATAGAAGAAGGCTGCATTGTGCCCGAGGGATACACAGGCTCAGCTTGTCCACTTCAGGCAGCTTTGCCAAGTTTGTGTTCCCTGGAGTGTGTGTGTGTGTGTGTGTGTGTGTGTGTGTGTGTGTGTGTGTGTGTGTGTGTGTGTGTGTGTGTGTGTG
>JBBMJY010000012.1:23096059-23106263 GCA_037833715.1 Toxotes lorentzi
CACACACACACACACACACACACACACACACACACACACACACACACACACACACACACACACACACACACCCCAGCTTGGTTTTTACAGCCCAGTTAAGACATGTAAAACTTTCTGTTCTGCAACCAAAAGATAATTGAATCTTGTGGAAACAATAATAAGAAAAAAGCTGCAAATCAGACAAGAAGAAGGGCAAAGAGGGAGAGGAGGGGCACTGAGGTGAAGAGGGGTACATGGGTTGGAACGGCAAGGAAGCCGGAAGAAAACAGACGCTGCAGTTGGATGGGAGAAGACAGGTAAAGTGGAAAAGAGTGACGGTGAGTGATGAGAGTTTAGACAAAGAATGAGGGAGGAATCAAACTCATGGGAAAGAATAAAAGCAGAAGAAACTGAAGAGAAAATTACAGTGACTGGTGCTGAGAGGGAATAAAACATGACTGAAAACTGAAACAAAAAGAAAAGAAAATGGACTGTCAGAGCAGAGGACAGTTTTCCCTGATCCAAATGTTTTCTTTTGAGTCCGTCAGCGGTTTGTTCAGGGGGAAACTGTCCCGCCGAGCCAAAGTCGTTTAGCATCACATCTGAACCTAGAGAGGACAGAATCAGAGCAGATCACAGAGGATTACAGAGCCACACTAATACTGAGGCAACTGTCTCTGTCTCCCTCCTGCTTTCTACTCCTCTCCTCATTTTCCCACCCCTCCTTTTTCACTTCGTCCACATTTCCATCCAAAGACCAGGAGACCTGAGGACTGAGATCCACAGTGGACTTTGGAAAATACAACTCAATACACTGCAATTACAGTGTTTGTTCTGGAAGATGCTGCTTATTTCACTGCATGTTTAAGAATTCTTCTACAAAAAGTTATTAGGTCCATCTCTCTCCAAAAGTTTGACCCTAAACCGTGTTCCAGTGCAAGCACTGATGAGATGGACAACCTTTGTTTGAATCATACGGAGGCTTTTAGGTATGGTGTGGTATCCATCTATCTGCTGTGGTATCCATCTGAGTATTGCTGATTGCGGCTCAGTGTTGGCATGGTTGGTTGCTACGAACTGTTAGCCGGCTTCAGCTCATGCTTGGCTTTTAGATTTGACAGCTGTGGTTTTGCAGGTGTTGACTTGAGCCAGTTTGGCCTGAATATCAGGTCTAATTAGACCAGCATTGGGCCAGCGTTGATGCTCGGAATAAACTTTTTTTCATGGTGTACGTTTTGGCTTGTCATAGCAGGAAAAGCACTAGTAAAACAAACATTGTTAATAATGGCTCATTTCCATAGTGTAGGCCAGGCCAGTGAGCCAACATGCACAATACCAGGACCCTGTAATACAGTTAACCTGTTTATTTCCTGCTATGACAAGTCAAAATGTCTGCTGTGAAAAAAAGGACGATTAGACCAGTGCCCATGATAGAAGACTCAGTCATGCACATGTCCCTAAAAGACAGGCTAATAAAGCTCTGTTTGATGAGTGGTCCGCTGCACGCCAGTGGTCTATTCCACATTGGAGAGGTTATGTCTGCTAAAAGAGAAAGAAATACTGCTAACCGTTAGGCAAAAGGTTACAGGAAGGCGACATGACTGCAAACAGGAAGTCGTTTGACAGTGGAAAGTAAGGCGGATGTGATTGGGTGGAGACATTTGCCAACAGCTCTTATCACCCATGTTTTGGTCTCGGCTCATATCAAGACCTACTACTATTTGATAATTGTTGTTTTTTTCCCTTATCAATCAAAACAATCAAACAATCATCTAATTATTTTATTTCCCTAATGTTATGAAAACTTCTCATTTCTTAACCCTAAACTGAAACTAATTAATTTCACTTGCTCAAACATAACTAAACAAACGTGCCTAGAGAGCCCTGTCATGCAAAGAACAAAGTCAAATTCATGATATTAAGAGAAACAAAATGAAAATTCGAGGTTGTTAAATCACAAACATGGTCTCCATTTGAGAGTTTACTGAGATAAAACTTGTGGGATGTTTTTTGGTTTTTGCTGCTCAGTTCTGAGGCATTGATGTGGTGTGACTAACTCTTTTTAGTAAACTCAACAGATACACAGACTCACATACCAAAGTGCAACCTTAGAATTGTTTATTTTGTGAAATTATTTTAAAAAACAGAATAGATCCATTTACAGCCAACCCACATTTTTCAAACATAAACAAAAACAAAAGCATTTTCTACACTTAGAAAATATAAAAATGATCCCTGTCAGACAGATTTAGAAGCATCTCAGTGACACTTCTGGGAAAATCCTGGTTTTAATTTGTTGTTATATGACTGCTGAGAAAATGTCCTTTGTTTTAATCCCAAAATCTTGGGTGTTTCTTTTTTTTTTTTTTCCTTCAGATAATTATTACCAAAAGCCCAGAGTTATTGCACGACTCCAAAAACGCCTGTGTCTCTGATGTTCTTTGTGTGTCACAGTAAATTAAAATGGAAACAAGACTCTGTTTGGTGTCAACAGAAAAGAATGTCAAATGCAGATGTAGAAGTATTTTTTAATACTTTAAGCTTGAACTGCTGCTGTCCTGTGGCTCCGTCCGCCAGAGGAAACGTTTGGAAAAATCTACTGTTGCTCTGTTTTCAACCAATGGCAGCCACAAGGAACGGTGTGGTAAATATAACTGGTTTCACTGTACAAGATGCTCGATTTTGTTCTACTGTTTCATGTACAAAAAAAAGCATTGTCTGTACGACTAATGCAGAACAGATGCAGGATAAATCCTGGAAGGGAAACTTTTTGCTCTATGTAAAACTATGACAGGATAGATGCTACATAAACACAAACTGAGAGACGTCTACAGTGGCTACAACTGTTGATTTTTCATTTTCTCAGCACAAACAGAACCACAAATTCTCATTCTAATTTCCAGCCATTTATGTAAATAACACTAGTGTGGTAGGGAAAGTTTCTTTGTTGTTGTCACTGCTGGAGCAAAGTGTAAAATGTAACCCATTAAAGACCCATGGAGATCTACAAGAGACCTTTACAATTATAGATTTCCTTTTCTATGGCAAGTTTATAACACACACACACACACACACACACACACACACACACACACACACACACACACACAAAGACCAGCAGAAACTCACATCTCCAATGCCTTCGTATTTGAATCATCTTCAAAGAAATAGTTTTACACTTTTAGAAATAAACACTTTGAGAACTTCAACATCCCTTTCATATCTGTCAGATAAGTTTGGAGCTGGAGCCAGGAGGCATTTAGCCTAGCTTAGCATAAAGAGTGCATGTAGAAGGAACCAGCTCTCCTAGCTCAATCGAAAGTTCAGAAACCCATCGACCAACACCTCTAAAATTCACAAATCAACACCTTGAATCTCATGTATTTAATCCCTGATTCCGGTCTTTGTGCTAAGGTAGGCTAATTACCTCCCAGCTCCAGTTGTATGCTGAACACACAGACATGAGAGTGATATTGATCTTCTCATCTGACTCTCAGCAAAAAAAGCAAATAAGAATATTTTCTAAAATGTTGAACTATTCCTTTAAGAAAAATAAGAATCTGTAAAACAACAACATAAACACAGTATTTTCTGTACAAAACATACCTAAAATTATGGACATTGGATTTTTAATAAGTAGTGTTCCTTCTATACAGCTAAGATATTAAACCCAGTGCAAAGAGAACATTTCATAGTCTCAGTTTCTCCTTCACATACTGCCAGGAGGCAGAGCATCTATCTCTATACAGTAAACGGCTACATCAAACCAAGGTTTCCAGAAATCATATGACCTAACACTTGAACCATTATTCTTCCATTTTAAATGAAATTATGAATGGAAGCATTTGTAATTGCAGTGGTCAAACTGCTTACCAATATCTGGTGTTGCTTTTGCTTAAATATGCAAATATGCAGCCCCAAGACATGACAATGTTTTTATAATCTACCACAGAAGACTTGTTCCAATAGTGCTTAACTTGTAACACTCAATCTTCTGTTATTTGTAGAACCAAATTACAGTTTTTAACGTTGAAAAACTACATTTTGTTTAAACAGTTGATATGTTTCTTATACCAGAGAGTATTACTGGTTAAAAAGAATGGTCCTTCAATCGTCAGCAAAACCTGTTTGCCAAGAAGCAAAGCAACTTAAAACTTACAGATTTTGGCATGGAGTTTGACATGAGGCCCTGTCATGGACTGAGATAGAGAGGGAACAACATTTATCACGGTCACAAAAAACCCGACCCGGCTTGTAAAACATCCTGATAGTTTGTGGGAGACATCAGTGGTCTGGTCTGGGTCCATGGCCAAGGCTTTCCCGACAACACTGCTGAGAGATGTGTGGAGGCTGGATCAAGTCTCTCCCATTAAGTCTTTTTCTCCTTGTTCATCTCTCGAGATTGTCCTTCATTGTGCCTCATGTTCCCGTTTACTTGATATAAATTCATCTAAAATTTATGAAGTTCAGTGGAAACTAGTATTTGTCCGCTCCTGAGATGAAATGTCACAAATAATATCTGATGATCTTGAAATTCAGATTTGGACTTTTCTGCTGACCAGAATATGCACAGTGCAATTAAAGCATTCATTTTACTCGCATAATCTTCCTATAGCATGCGCCATCACCAGAGGGCTTAGAGTGCAGAGAAACAAAATCCGCGGAGCAGGCAGAAACATTGTGTCCTGCTCAAAGGCACTTCAACTCAGATAAGCACGTTCTGATATCCTGCATCCCTGAATCCTTCAGACTTTGCAGCCACAAGAACAATTTTCAGGTCATTAATGCAACCAGCTATTAAGACTCCTGGTTTTTAGAACTACACATGCAAACACAGAGACCTAGCACCTTTGATAAGAAACTCCATTTTATTCTACAGTGCTCGCCAGCTGCCTTCTGTTTATCTGCCCACCACACTCAAGCCTGTTTATTTATTTTCCTTCTGCTTTTTTCTAAGAAGCACCTTGAGAGCCAAAACAGAACAATGTACTGTGTCAGCATGCTTTTTTCCCCTCTACTGCTCATTTGAATCAACAGGCAATATCTTGATGAAGAGCATCTATGTTAGCTAAGTGACCGACAGTAGCTGATTTTGCAAATGCAATTCTTTCTACAAAGGTGCTAAGAGCTGGTAATTTAGCAGACATATCCCACAAATCCAGCAATAATAATCTGTACTAACAAGCTGACACACCTGACTTCCCAGGTTCACATTAGCCACACAAGCCTGCATCTATCAAGGAAAGCTGGTTAGCCAGCCAACTGTTCAAGCTCATGTTCAAGAATTAGAAAATTAAGCAATTAGCATTTATATTTTTCTTCTTTTCTTCAACAAGAGAGCCTTCTTCCCCAGTTAAATGTTTTTCATTTAGCACCAGTAAGTGTTTGCATTACAAAACCATCATTTATTTACATATTTCTTTTTTTAGAATTTATTAGAATTAGAATTTAAGTTGTAACTTTATAAATTAACAGGGGAATTTATGACAAATATGCAAAACATGACAATGAATTGATTTAAAGTATGAGCCAAAACTAATCTTCCTGTCATACTTCCTCCCTAACAATGGTTCAAATGAACCAAACCAAACTGTGCAGTATGTAAGGAGGTACAGATGAGAGATGAGATGGTGGAATATTTATCCAGTGATACAGGCACTGTAATAGACAGCACTGCTAGCATCAGAAAGAGCAGAAATAAGAGGGCTGCTCCCTTCATCACTCATAATACTACTGACATCCCTGTTAATGATACTGCTAACACTGCTATTAATGCTACTACCCACGCTACTGCGCCCACTCAGGACTTTGGACCCGCCCCCACAGCCCCCACCAAGTCCAAAGGCCTCCTCTCGATTCCTTCCAATATTCACATACTGGTCGAATTCATGCCTGTCCACCTCAGACCAAAACTCAGCAGAGGAAGACCCCATGTGGCCTGAGGACTCAGGGTTTGAAGGGTCTAAGTGCACAGGGGGGAGGAAAGTTGATGAGGGGAGGGAGGATGGGCAGGAAGAGGGAGAAGTTTCAGGAGGAGGAGAGAGCTGCCCCAGGTGAGAAGGGGTGAAATGAGGAGCGCTCGGGATGCCACTCCCATACATCTGACTAAAGTAGCCGACAGGAGCGCTGCTCAGGGGCGTTTGGTGGCATTTTATTGGCTCAGAGAGGCTGATGGAGGGCTGGGGGTAGGAAACAGGGGAGGGGGAGGCAGAGAGAGGTGGGGGGCACTTTACAGGACTCCTTAAGGCGATGTGGTGACTGGAAGCATGAGTAGGATTTAACCTGGAGTTGACCGAATTCACCGAAACTGAAGTGACAGAGCTCATACTCGAGGTCATATTTGACTCAACAGAACTCATTCTAGAGTCAATTCTTGAACTTCTACCTGGACTCAAACTGGAATTCATACTGGTACTTAAACTGGCACCAACATTCATCCCTGAACCTTGACCGTGTGTTGCTGCACCATGTATGGAGTTGTGGTGACTGTGGTTGTTGTAATGATGGCTGTAATGTTGGTTATGAGGGTGAAGGTGGTGGTGGTACCCACTCCAACCTCCCATCCCCCCCTCCTCTTGCATATGTTGGGGGAAAAACACAGATTCCCCAGCTCCATCTTCCAAAACATCCAGAGGTGACATCTCTGGAGTGGGCAGGCCATAGCTCTCCAGCTCCGGGTGTCCTGGAGCCTGGAGGTCCCTGAAGTGCCCCAGAGAGGGCAGCAGGTGATGAGGGTGATGGTGGTGTGGAGCGTGAGCGCCTGGATGTCCATAGGCAGAGCCTCCAGAGACACTGTCTGCACCTAAGGGGCTGACGCCAGGTCCTAATCCAAGGCCTGGTGCACCACCTTGGGCCAAGCTGTGAAGCAGAAGCCCTGGTTCAACCCGCTTGAGTTTTTTGGTGGTCTTTTTTCGGCGAGGCCTGTACTTGTAGTTTGGGTGATCCTGGAGGTGCTGGACGCGGAGTCGTTCCGCTTCCTCCACAAACGGTCGCTTGTCTGTGGCACTCAGGGCCTTCCATGACTGACCTGAAAGGTACAATTAATAATTAATATAATTAATTATTACATTGATATAATTATTGCAGCTCAAGTGCTATCCCTGTCGAAACCAAACAAGACAAACTTAAGTTTTCTTGTGACTGTCAAGATCTGCGAGCTGCTAAAATGCTAAAATTTAGGATGGGTCGTGTTTCTGTAATGCCTAAAACAGACACAGTGGGGAAACATGCCTCTACATGTCTGTGTGTTTAAGCTGCTGAAATAAACACTGTAGATGAATCAGCCTAAGACGTCTCACTAAGATTCATTTTGTGGGGGGGGGGTAGTTAACGGCAAAGCCACTTCATTAAATGCTTGTATTCCCAGTTTGTGCTCTGGTTGTTGACTCCAGCAGCCTTGAGATTTTGAAAAGCAGGTTTCCCTCCATTAGCTTTATGGTTTGTATTACAGAGTGGCTCTGAACGCTGCTGTCTGCTGCTGCAGATGAGCTCCAGCAGCACACTGTGATTGCGCTGAGCAACTCTCACTGTAAATACGGTACATTGTGTGATTGTGTGGTGGGCAAACATTCACAAGAGCCTGTTGCTCTCGACAGAAACAGAAAAAAAGCTGCATGGGCTACATGCGCTGTGTAATCTAAACATGTTGTTCTTCTCTAACCTCAACATGACACCGTTTAACTGAAGATCATTCGAATCGTCATTATTCTTTAACTAAGAACTCTGTTTGACTGAGAAGCTGGCTCAAGGAATTGAATAAATTAATTTAATAGTTCACGATGCTTCATATGTACTAATATAACACTGCATCAGAGCAACATTAACAATGCACTGTAACCTCTGACCTTATACGACTGGCTCCTCTTAAATTGATACTCCACCCAAAATCGTTTATATAAAACACTCGCCCCATGCACAGTTTAAAGGTGGTCGTAAAAACTTTTCAGTTTCCTCACTGGAGGAGAACAGCGGTTGTGGTCGGCTTGGATTCATGTCGGTTACAGTGGATTCCATATTTCGACAAAACTGTGGTGGTTGGAACATAATGAGCACATGGATGGACAGTGGAGAAGTGATTTAAAGTGTCACTGAGGAAACTACAAACCTTTTACACCTTTCGAGTGAGTGTTTAATGCTCACAGGATCATTTTAATGTGGAGATGTAGGCATGAAGATTTATTTTTATTCCTCTACAAGCTGTTTTAAATCTCTGATGTGATACTGCACAGTTGTTCTCCAGCCAATCATAATTTATTACAGATGTCAGTTTACTGCTTCAGCGGTAAGCAGTGAAGTTGTTAACACTTAAAACCCCACAAACCTGGCATCCGAGTGAGCTGGTGATCTGAATGAGTTCACAGATTCAACATGAACTCAGCAAATTAGCCTCCTTCTTCCAAAATACCTTCAATATATCATAATATATATGATGAAACAGACTGTAAGTCTATGAAAAGGTAAAACGACAGAATGAGCAAACTGTTCAAATTTAGGATTTGATTACAAAAGTATGTACTCTACATATAAACAATGTGGAACTGTATTGATTTAAGTCACATTTAAATGACTAATTCTTGCAGGTTGTGTTGTCATATAAATATGTATATGGGTGTGTCAGATATTTTAAAGGTAATTCTAATGTGATGCTCTTCATGGTTTTTATTATTCACATTGTTAGTGCTTTTGGTGCTGTAAGTGATTCAGATGGGTGGGGTTTGTCACACTGAGCAAAACTAGTCAAAGAAAAACTGCTTAAATATTAGATTTATATTTGAAAGTAACTTAAAAAAGATTTTGTCTAATATGTTGGTTCAGACAGTAAAGTGCCCCGGCTTTTGGAGGACTAATGCCCTGATGTGGTAGATTTCACACTTCAAAAAAATAATAAATATAAAAATATATAATATATATTTTTTAAGTGAGTTGAACTTGGCATGATGATTCACAGAGTTCTCTCTGCTGATAAACTTAAACAACTCAAACTGGATTCATCATCCTGGTGAGAAACCTTTGATGCTCTACATACAGTTTCAGAGTTTTTTGCCCAAATGAGGCTAAAGGTGTTTTTCTTGTCTTACCGAGCATCTTGCTGAGCACAGCATTGTGCAGGTCAGGGTTCTGCAGGGCCAGTCGCTTCCTCTCATCTTTGGCCCACACCATGAAAGCATTCATGGGCCTGCGGATCCTCTGCTCGCCCCCCACGGCCTTCCCGTCAGCCGTGCCTACCGACATACCTCCTGCCTGGGTCAGGTCCGGACTCTGTCCCCCTGAACTGGGCATCAGCGAAATCCTCGGTTCTGTTCTCATGTTCCCAGGTCCAAGGCCATCGGGAGAACTGCAGTCCCCGGAGAGGTTCTGCTCAAAACCCATTTCAGAATCAGAAGCAGGACTCGGGGTTCTGGACGTCCAGGGGCCCCCGACAGACACCCGGCTTGGATGCAGAAGAACCTCTCTGGACAAGCTAGGCTCGGTTAAATTCATTCCAGAACTGGGCTTGGATTCAACTTTTAGTCCAAGTGAAATTCTGCAAACGTCTGTCTCAGCTTGTTGGGTTGCAAAGTTCTGGAAAAAATTTGTAACTCAAAGTGTTTCAGATGACAAAGACACAGATCAAGAGAGGAATTTGATGGATTTGGAGCACAAATCCCAAAGCAAAGCATCGAGCTCTGAGAGGAGGGAGAAGGAGAGAAAGAAAGAGAAAACAAACAAGTTGTGGTGCAGGATATTCCCCCTGAAAATGATCCACAATGACTCTGCCTCTTTCTTTTCTTCACTCTTTTTTTTTCATAAAAGACAACAGTTCTTGTTTGGAGAGTGCGGTGCAGTGGTTTGTCCAAAGCTCGATTCCCCTCCGTCACTCAGACCGTCCGACTCACTGTCTCTGTCTGTCTGCCCTGTTTGAAAGTTTTGAAACTTGTGGCCAGATTTAACCGACCCACGCTGTGTATATATACCCCGCCCTGACCAATCAGATAAATATATAGCTGAGGATTTAACCAATGAGACGCCAGGTGGGTGCGAGGGGAAGGAACGAGTGTGTGTGGGAGACAGGGCTCAGGAGGGGGGTGGGGGGTGAGGGGGTGGTCCAAACATTGCCTCTCCCTCTTTCCTCCTCTACGATCACCACCCTTTCCTCCCCCCTGAAGCTTTGCATGCACGCACACACACACACACACACACACACACACACACACACACACACACACACACACACACACACACACAC
>JBBMJY010000012.1:23107813-23139855 GCA_037833715.1 Toxotes lorentzi
ACACACACACACACACACACACACACACACACACACACACACACACACACACACACACACACACACACACTTTCCTCCCCACACCCAGCTCCAGGGGAGACTGCTGTGGCGTCTCAGAGCCTCCTGCTCGACCAACCAGGAACTACTCCCACTTACCACTGCTGTCCCAGGCTCCCTGTATGTGTGTGTGTCTGTGTGTGTGTGCCACATCTTTATGTCTCTATGTCATTGTTTATAGCGAGTCTCAGTCGCCTACTTGTAGCTACCTTGTGAGCTCATATAAATCCCTGTGCTCCTCATCTGTTACATACTGTGAAATCAGTGTCAGTTCTGAAGTGGGGCAGTGGTTGTCCATCTGAAACTCTGAAATATGCCCTGAACTATGTTTTAATTTCAACTTCTACTTCCAGTTTGATGTCATGGCAACTGAAAGTTTGAATCTGGTAAAATGATAAAAGATCAGCATCAAATCAGCAATAAATACACTTCAATACAATAATATGGAAAATCATCATCACAGGTACAGGTGTGCTCAGCTGTGGAATCATTTAAAATGTTTAAATTAGTCTAATTTAGATCCTGCTCAAGTCTCAGGGGAGCAAAACATTTTAAGGAATAGTTCAAAACCTTTGGAAATCTGTGTTTTCATTTTCTTCAAAGATCAATAGGACTCTCACAACAGGGCACTTATGTGGTCAAATGATTTCTTGGTAAACAACAGGCAAAAAAAAACAAGCAGGCAAAAAACAAAACAAAACAAAAACATGAAAAAAAGTTTGGTGCAATTCTGCCTGTACGCAGAGACCACAACCAAAACCTCTGCTCACCAACTGTATCTGCAGCCTGTGCTGTAGCTTTTTGCTCGTCGAATGGAAAAAAGGGATTTTTTTGGGTATAGCTCAAACTCAAATAGATAGAGAGAGAAACAGAAAGGCTAATTTCTTCCAGCTCCAACTCTGAAAATCTACCTTATCGGTATATTAATTTGTCATGTACTTGTCTGTAGGGTCATGATTTTACTTACTCTTGAATTGCCCCCCAGGGGACAAATAAAGTTCTTTGATTTGATTTGTGGCAACATGATAATGTGTCCTGGATTAGAACATCATGGGTTCAACAGAGGAAACAGTGCATCACCTGGCATCCCAGTGCTCTTCACTTTCACCTCGTCTTTAATGTTCTTATGTCCACAGTGTGGATGTTTGTACAACAAAACAAGACGGAGTATGTGTGTGTGTTCATGCACGCGTCTCTGTCTGTGTGTGTGTGTGACAGTGTCGTGGCACCACACCTTTGCCACAAAGGAAATTTGGCAGCGACTCCAGACTCTGTGGCGAGAAAGAAAAGAGAGAGAGAGAGAGAGAAGGAGGGAGGACAAGGCAAGAGGGACATTTTTCCTTAAAACTTCTGATAACCCACACACATGCACACTCACACGCGCACACACACACGCACACACACACACGCACGCACGCACAATCAAACACAAACAAACACGCAGCCACATTCTGGACAAGAAACCAAGACACAATGGCATCGTAATGGGTGTGTTTACTGGTGTGTGTATGTGTGTGTGTTTATGTGTGGGAGAGGTCATGTTCACACACCATTCTATTTTCGAATGCGCTGAAGGAGGGAAGTGTGTGTGATGATTGATGGGAGACACACACACATACACACCGTATCATGGGTCACAGCGGGAATCCCCCACCTCTATCACCCACTGACACACACACACACACACACACACACAAGGTTGCATAATGTACAAACTGCACAAAAGACACAAGCAAACACGTACAACCGAACGAGCATAATTTGTATGATCTCCGACCAGCAAGAATAGGACTCTCTGTAGCGCTAAAACAAAAAGACTGCAATGTTTTCAGTGTTATGTGTTTTACAACATGGCTGCTAAAAATTCTCGATTCTGATTGGCTTGAAGGTGTGGATTAACTTTTAGTAACTGGATAATGTGACCAGACACCTGTGATCCAGGCGTTCACAGTTGGTGAAGATAGCAAGGTAGGTTTTGATTAGAAAAATTGGTGCTAATCAACTCATGTAGGAGCATGTTTACCATGTTCACCATCTTGATTTAGCATGTTATCATTGGTAACGTGTTAATTGGCACAAAACAAACACAAAGTACAGTTGAGACTGATGGGAATGTCATAAATTTAATTGTTTGATTTGATGATGGCGCTTTATGGAAAATAATTATTATTCATCTTGAGGGGAACATGGATGTGTGTCCCAACTATCGTGGCAATCCACCCACCAAAAAATGTCCACCTCGTGGTGGCGCTAGAGGAAAAGTCAGGAGATCACCTATAGACCGACCACCGACCGATCCATGCCACTAGCATGGCTAAAAAAGGGATATGGAATAAAAACACAACCTGCACAGCCTGCAAAATGATCGACACTGAGATGCATGTGTGGCATTCTGCGAAACAGATGAAACAGAAAAACATGAACACTCACAATTAGGTGTGAACCCCTTTATAGGTCGTAAAACTGGAAAAAGTACAGAGCCAGTCTCTTGGGTGTGTTGATGACAGTGGAGGACCTACAACATGCACAAAGCTACTTGAAGCTACATAAAGTTTATTTTTGAACGCTCCGGTCATTTTTTTTCCAGTTTTGAATCTTGCAACCTGCTGACAGTGCATGAACAAACCTTGTTATATTCTTATATTAGGTAATTATGTCTTTTTTTCTCTTCAAGTCTTTGGCATTCCGAGTGGGCTCCAAGAAGAGTTTCATGATCCCATGAAACTCATTCAAAACCCACTGTACAATTCAAAAGATGCTGCTCAATGAGAAAATGAGTCTGTTTTCTTTGGAATTAGATGTCTCCATGGCCATTTATGTGTTTATGTGTGATGTTTTATGATCCAAAAATTCATGGGTGTGATTGAGAAAATTAACCATTTTCCCTAAATTCCCCTTGAACTGGAGGTTTATACAAACCTTTACATGCTGGCTTGGTTTCAGAGTCCTGGAGTGTCTGAGAGTCATTTCAAATTTGGATTGAATAATTTCATAAATATCAGTCTATGTGTGAAAATGAGATTGTTTTTTCCAAACTACTGTAAAGACTGATAATAAACAACTTATTTTATTTTTCCCTTGTGGAGACAGTAACTGTATGAAAACATCTGTTGCTCAAACTCTCCAAGCCTTTAACAAATACTTATTAAGAACTGTCTTGTGTTTATTTATAAGAATCTAAGTTGCCATTGAAACTGTTGTATCTCTCATTGTCCATTAAAAGATGATGGAATGAGTCTTTTTTTTTTCCTGGCTCAAAGTAAAAACAAAATATTTGAGTTAGAAAACAATTCAGTCAGAAAAAGTCTCTCAAAGAATCTGAGGAGCAACATGGTTCATCTGCTTAAAGAGCTAATCCTGCCTCGAAGGAACACTAGTTCTTAAATCAACAGTGACATCAATATACAATATAAGGAAAATGTTTCCTCCAGTGAAACCAGCAGGTTGACATTTGTAGTTTTGAGTGAAATTTCTTAACAGCTATTGGTTGATTGCCAGGAAATTTGGTGCAGACATTCATGCCCCCTTAGGATGGATTTGGTGATTGCTTTAAGTTTCCTCTTTCGCTGTTATCAGGTGGAAAATTTAATTTGTCCAAAACTTTATGGTTTATGCCCAAATAACTTCAACTAAATTTTCCTTCAGCCTCAATTTGTTCCATTTATTCATTTATTCCAACTGTCTTGACTAGTACATGCGTATATTGTTGTCTTGCCAGTAGCAGGGAAGTGACATTTATGAAATGTTCAAAGCGGGTACTTTAGTTTAGATCTGACTCTTATTTGAGCAACATCTATGGTGTAATAATTAAGGCTTATGATAAATAAATTCTGTGCAGTCAAATTGTCCTTGAAGAAAGAAAGACAGTGAATTGAAGGTGTTTCTACCTGCTCACAGCCTCTGACTAAATGACTAACACACCAAATGGAACGAGCACCAGCTCCCTTTCTATCTTAATCTTAAAATGCAAGTAACCCAGAGACAGTCAGCATCCGGTTGCACTGTCAGCTATCTGTCTGTCTCTCTGTCTATTCATAGCCCAGCAGCAGAGCTTATCATTTCTTATCCTGTAATTAATGCAATGCAGCACCGCAGGACAATATACGACCTTTCCCACTGAACACAACGCCTCTGTTCACTCGTCGAACACTTGTTTTTTGTCTCTCATCTCTTATGTCCTGTTGTCTTCTTTTTCTCATCGTCCCTGTCATTTTCTCTCTTTCTTTAAGTGACTCTCACGCTAGTACTCTCTCTCTCACACACACACACACACACACAAACACACACACACACACACACTGCCTCCTTGACAGAAGTATTCCGATATGCAGTTTTATCCTCTTTTTTTGTTTTCTTCAGATCTCAAGTCTCTTCTCAATACTCAGGAAGTGTCAGGAAATCGGGAAATGCTCACGCTTTTTCTCAGAACTAGCCATGCACATGCAGACTTACAGGAAGGTAGCAGCAAAGGTCAGGAGATAAAAGAGAAATGCATTATGGGAAAGTGACCAGTGAGCCATGTGATGTCATGATCAGGATTATGAGTCATCTTTTATGATTGGTAGATCAGTGACTCAGTGGAAAGAGTTGCGATCTTTTTTTTTTACATGAAAGGAGACAGCTCTCTTTAGAGTCCATACCGCATAACCTTAAAATCCAACAGTCTGATTCTGGTCTGGGACCTTTGTTGTATGCAAGTAATGACTGCGCTGTAAGATTTCAGATTGAAATAATAATAAAATGATGGCTTAAAGTTTGTGCATTTCAGATTCCTCACAAGCCTGTCACATTATTCTCTATGGGAAAACGTCTGGCATTTTTGCCTATTTCAGTAAAAATATACATCATCTCACTGCCAAAAGTCATAGCATACCATTCCTCCTGATTACAAGTGTATGTGGCGCCAAAAATGTAGTGGCAACAGGAAAAAAATAAAGCAGTCAAACTGTGAGGATATTTATAGTGAATGCTGCTGACATTTTCATCATATAGTAGAGGGTTTGGTTGGGAAATAAAATGAAATAAGGGATTAACATACTTGTGTGCTGGTATTCTTCAATCCACAGAGGACACTCTGAGACATTTAAATATATATGATTAGCAGTTTGGAGATGGACAGACAGGAAGTGTTAGCGTACCAGCAGCTTTAAATTACAAACCTCTGCTGAGCTGCTGAGTTATTCATTTCAAGTGTCTTTTTGAAGGGTAGTTCTCCTTTAGCAACCGCATCAGCCACACGAGCTGAAGTTCTGTCAACCCCTGTCAAACTGTACCACGCTGTCTAATAACAGGTTAAAGGTTAAAGGTTCGGATCTCTGCACTGTCTGGGAAAATCTGACTGTGTGAAGGCATAATTAACACTCTTCTTTCCCTAATAACCACTGAGGAGGCCAAAGTTATCACAGTGAAGCGTCCCAGTGGTTTCACTGTGGTTAGACTGGCAAGCCCTTCAATGAATATGTGGAATCAGAGTCATGCTGACCTGCAAGCAAGACAAAAGAGCGTTGCATGTTTGATCGTCCATCTATTATCTTTACCGGTTTATGCATATAGATGGTGAAATATTCACACTCACATTGAATCCAATAAACAATTTCTCTCTAGTAACCTATGTTACTTTTAACCTATATTAAAAGTTAAGTAACCTAGCTAAAGCCACAGTACCAAGTGCCTCACACAAGACAACTTCAAAACAAGCAGATTAAAAAAAAACGAATTCTGATGTTATAAGCAAATAAAACAAAACCAGTTACAGAGTCACCAGCAAAAGGGCAGTCAATAAAAATCAAGTCAAATTAGGAAAAGCTCTCTGATAGAAGTGTGTTTTAAGAAGAGATTAAAAAGAGGTAGTGATTACACTGACCTGATCTCCTCAGGCAGCTCGTTCCATAGATTCAGGGTTCTGACTGTAAATGCTCTGTCACCTCTAGTTCTCAGCCGTACCTCAGGAACAGATAAAAGATGTCCACCTGAGGATCTAGCCTAGGTACTGGCTCATATGTGACTAAGAGGACAGATATGTAGCACAGAAAAAGGCCATGAACAGCCTTAAAAACACACTGGGAGCTGGTGCAAGGAGGCCATGCCAGGATCAGTGGCTCCTAACAGGCAGGTACATCTGTGTATCATCCGCATAACAATGAAAGGAAACACCATTTCTATGGGTAATATGTCCCAGGGGAAGCATGTAGACAGAAAATACAACTGGTCCCAAAACTAACCCCCGAGGGACACCATACTTGACAGGAGCAAAAGGCACTATGTGCATATTAATGGAGACAGACGCTCCAGGTATGAAGAGAACCATTTTAAAGCTGTACCACATATTTACATGTGACAGCATGAAGGGTGGGGTTGGACAGTTAATGCTACTGCATCTTTGTCACAGGTAAAAAACTATGCATTTATGGTCAGATACACTCAACTGATTCCACAGTGAGAATGACTCTCACACAGTTATGTGCTTGTCCACAAACATACCATCAGATTCTAGGATGTAGTGATGTTCGAAATACAGTTTAAAAAGTACTTGGATAAAGAATGAAAAGACAAAGTATTTGGGTTAAGAATGAAGAAAAGAGAGATAACGTCCTGTTCAGCTGCTTCGTGAAGAGGGTGTGCTAGTTGTATTTGCAGGAAAATTACCAGATGAAGGTTCTAATGTAGGAAAGGTGCGAGGGGGAAGGGAGTTTCAGATACTGTTCGATAATCGGACAAAAATGGCATTAAAAACACTTTAAAAAGATTTAACATGAAATATTTACAGATGCCTGAAACTAAATGTTTAAAATGACAGATCACATGTGGTCTCTTTAATGTCACTCCTTGAGGTGGTTTGTGACAAACTGGGGGCTCCTCAGGGATTTCATCTCTGGATAGGGTGAGGACGAGTTCAAATCCCTTTGTCAAAGCCCAGGCGCAACAGTGCAGCCAAGTGCCAACCGCACGTGGCCACATCTGGTGTAAAGTATTTTAACCAATATTTTATTTTTAACAAGACAAAAGATGTGTCTGTAAGTCAGTGGTGATTGCAGTGTTAAGTGTCTAGTGAAAGACAACTTAAATCAAAAGAAGGTTTTGGCTGGTGATGGTGAGAGAGAGCGAGAGATACTGGGCCATTTTAAATATCCTGGGTTCATCTAATGACCCTTCTATACCAATGTTACCCATTCAGAAAATGAATTTCAGACTGTGATTATAAATTTCACTAGTAAACCCCTCCCCAAGGGGGCACTAATTTCCATTCATCTAGTTTGGCTACAAGGCAAAAAAGGACAACCACCGTCATGTTTGCATTGAAAACAGTGGAGCAGCAGCGGCTGATACCTGATCACTGTTTGAAGGAACCTTAAAAGCTGCAGAGCTGCAGAGATGGCTTTTGATTCTCAGTGGGTTCAGCACTATGAGCAACACTTTAACTTACACAGCTTCAAGAAATCTGTGATGAGTTTGTTATGTATGTTATGGCCCCTTATTTTTAGCATTTATAGAATAAACAACTGATAAACAATAAACAACTGACCAGTTACCTGAAAAAATACTTGATGAATTCATAGTAGTAATAATGAATATCTGCGTTCTTAGAATGTTGTTAAATTCACTAAAAGCTGAATTGTGGAACCAGACAACAGCTTAGAAACGGGTACATGAGCAGCCTGTTATGGGAAAAAGGTGCAAGTTTTTTTTTGTGTGTGGCTAAAGTGACAGAGACGACTCTGAGGCTCTTCTGATGACTGGCTCCAAGCTAACTACATACACATTCTCTGCATATATACTGTAATTTACTGGCTACATTTAAACAGTTTAGGTACTCATTATAACAACTGGGGGAACTTGGGGTAACAAGATGCTAAAATATGAACACTGTCAAGGCTGCAGTAAACTAAAGTTATCGCTTATAGTGAAGATGGAACTATGACTATAACACAGTCGTATTTCACACACTGTTCAGACTGCACGCCCAACATTTCTGAACTATTTTCACACAGACTTTAAAATTATGACTCCGAGATGTTTGCTGTGGAATTCTTTGAAACCTCACTCTGCATTGAGCCCCATGTTTCTGGCTTCCCTCACATACATTCCTTCAGACTGGTATGTGCCACTGACCTGCCAGCAGAACCCCTTTTTGATTTTTAGACTACACATGCATTCACATTCAGATTTTTCTGGAGTAACAGGTCATGTGCAATAAACTGCCCTGACTTACAACAATCCCAATTAACGACAGTATTTCGTATGAGAAGCATCCTGTCGCTAAACTGCTAACAAAAAGCGTACTCCCCAGAGTATCTGCTCAGTATGGATACGTGGAAACCAAATATCCAAACTGATTATTTTTATCAGTTTGGATAAAAATAACCTGAATACAAACGTAGATTCACATTCAGTTGATTCGCATTCAACTGAATGTGAATCTAATTTAAGAGGTGGCACGATCGCAGACAAGGTCAATGGAAAGACAGAAGTGTAAACAGATACAGTACATTCACTTCAGTCCATGTCACCTGAAAACAGCTCAATGAAATGAGTGTAATGAGAATTACAGTTACACGATGGTCAACGCAATATCACACCACGACTCCCGGTGGAGCTGTATTTAACGATGCCACCTTAGCAACAGTGCTAATGTGGCTAACAGACTCAGACTGTGTTTTTGGTAACTGAATCTACATGCTGAAGCAAATGTTTCTAAATGATGATATGACGATTTGGTTTTTAATAGCTTTTTGTTTTGTCCATCTGTCAGTTCAGCAGTGATCAACAGGGATTGATTGTCCACATGAAGGCCCGCACAGCTCGAGACAAAGCTCACTGAATTTGAACTTTGGTGGTTCTGTACGGTAGATTTTTTTTCTCCGTGATTTTTCAGCAGCAGAGACTTGTTTATTATCCGTCTAAGAATCGAAACTTTATCTAAGAAACATTTCCCAGTCAGAGCCTGCTGATGAGCCTCGCAGCTCTACGACCCAGAATAACCCCTGTCATCACCACTGCAGCTTCTTCATCTGGAGTGCTGCTTATACAAGCAGTATAACCATTTATTATTTTTTTCTTATGTTCTCCAGTTTGCATGTTCAAAATTCAGTGTCACAGAATGAGGTGCTCTGATCAAGGCATGTCTGCTGCTGTCATTTATCACTCTGTTTGCAACCACATCAGTTCTGTGTTTTGTGTTGTGTACTGCTTTGATTTGTTTCCATGTGTTGGACTTCGAGCAGTTACAGCTTTCAAGCATATGGAGACAACTGAAAGGCTGCCAGTTTGATTCGTATTCAGGTTTTTGAAGGGTGGGAGTTGTCACTTCATTAACTGCTGCAGTTGCTTTGAGCAAAGCACTTTAGCACTCTGTAAACTCAGAGTTTGATAAGTACGAGTTTATGATTATTAATATTAAAAGCTCAAAAAAAAAAAATCTGCAAAACTGAGCAAAAAATTAACTTCACTTCAGAAAACCAAAACCACATGTTGATTTTTCTGACAAGTCTTCGCATTCAAACTACTGCACAAGCATGCACACACATACTCTTCATTCCTTTCAGCCACATTCAGATTGATTTTCATAACTATATTAATGCAGTGACTTGTCTTCTGTATGGAAATATGAATTCTCCATGACCTCTAGAACAACAAACAATTACAAAATGAACCAAAAACATCTCTCAAGAAATAAACATTAAATTTTTAACAATTCTGTTTTGACTGATTAACCTCAGGACATTTTAACGATGTCCTGTTGAAAAAAAAAAAAAAAGTTCTGTTAGAAGGTCACGGATTTTCCAACATTGCTTTCACACGTACACATTCAAACCGAAGCAACGAGTCTGTGCAATATTTCACGTATTCGCTCTTTGTTTCATAAACAGACCCTGGGCCTGTTTAGTCTGTACATTTCCACTTATCTTATTTTTCCCATTTTTCTCCTTTTTACCCCGCTAACAACAACGCTGTGTAAACTCCCCACATTTTTCTGACTCGTGTTCATTTCCGCCAGCGGCCGTATATCTTCTGTCTATCAAACGTGACTCTGAACAAGAGAAAGAGCAGGGCTGCAACGTACCCGAGAAAAAAACTGAAGGAGGGAGGGGAGGGGTGAAACAAGTGGGACTTTGGATTGTTTGGCACAGCGAGAGGAGTTGGGTGGGAGATAAAGTGTTTTTTTCTTTTTGTGGTGTGCGAGTGAAGTCTATTTTATTCTTTTGTGGTGTGTGTAAAGTGTGGGGTTTTTTTTCTTTTGTGGTGAGTCTGTGGGAACTGCTGAATGAGATGGAGTGATTCCTGAAGTCAATGCTATCAGCCTTAGACACACTCAAACACTGGCCCTGGTTCAGAGAGGAGGGGGGGGGACGATAAGGACTGGGATGGGGCCGATGGTGACCCAAGGGTGATAAGGAGTGGGATGGGGCTCGTAAGCTGCTCGGAATTTGATTTGATACCAAACAAACCAATACAAAAGGAGAAAAACAGTCGGAGTTTAGGATCTGACCTGGGTTCAAATCCTGTCATGAATGTTGGATTATGGTTTTTGTTTTCTGTTTGTGTCTTACAGTTTCTTAAATGAGTTCTCACCTCAAAACCTAATGCCCGATGTGTCAGTCACACACATGCAAGAGACCACAGAAGACATGTATTCAATTATTTCTGAGGTTTTGTTTCCTGTCATCGTGAAATTCAATTTGTGAAAGAATGCTGTGACGTCACATTGAGTTGACAAAATCATTAGTCAGATCTGTTTTCTTCCTTCCTTTCTTTTTGGCAGCATGTTAACTGATTAATTATGAATCCGTTATTTGTTGTGACAAGATAAAATAAGTTGGAAGAATAAGAAACTTTTTGTGTTGAGATCACAAAATGTTCTTGTGATCGTGAGAAAACAAAACTTTCCACACACAGACATCTGAGACTAAACCTACACACTGAAGACATCAGCATGCGGTTGTCATTAAATCTTTTAAAAGTTTACTTTTCTCGACTTTAAGGATTTTCAGACATGGTGTTTTTGATTTTAGCAGCACAGTAGTCCGTCATGTGGTCAGTCATCTTTTTGCCGTCTTTTGGTCTAGAACCAAATTCAGATTGCCATGAAACTTTGAATATTTACATTTAATATTCATCGAAAGGCCAGAATTCACACCTGTAGAGAAGGAATATCAAAATCTAACATTTTCAATTTAATAATCATTAAATTTTGGATTTCTCTCCAGCTCTCCATTTTTCACTACACAACTACTTCTGTCACTTTTCTTGTGTACAGCCACGTGCAACATGCGTTCCAGGTGAGACTGCAATCCCCATATTTAAATGATTATCACATCTCGCCCCTAGAACAGCTCGAAGTACTTTTGATTTCTGACATTGTCAGACAACACATCATACAAGCTAATTATTTTCTATCATACTAGAAAATATCATAATATTCCCCATCCTCCAGCTCCTACTCTGGGAGGAGATCCCAGGTGTCCCTGAGGAAATCCCAGGTGTTCTGCTGAACCACCTCAACCTCAGTATTTCTCCTCCGAGCTCTTTCTGGATAGCCTCTTCAGTCTGTGACAACCTGCGAATTTAGGCCGCTTCCATGCACAATCACATTCTTTTGGTCACTACCCACAGCTCAGGGCTGGAACGTAGATCAACTGGCCAGGCTCACGAACAAGACTCTGAGATAACTCCGTCACCTGAGGTCAGCCACTAGTTCTCAGACCAAAGGGGGCAATCCACCATTTTCCATCAGAGTACCGTGGCCTCAGATCTGGGGGTCCTGACTCTTTGGATTTAGATGCAAACCACTCGAGGCTATGCTGGAGGTCACAGTGCAGAGAATGGAGCTACAGTCCTGCATAAGACTGTAAACACAAACTCTGTCCTACAACAAAGCCACTAATTTAAAACTTAAGTACTATCTCCCACTATCCACTCAGTAAGCCAGAGCTCTGCGCTGCTGTTGTTTTGAGTGTAGTTGGGAGAACAGAGAATGATTTAGCTGTGAAGTAACTTAATTACAATGTTTGTTCTAGTCATTTGTGGTTTACCATCATCATTAATTAAAGCAGAGCTGAGTATTTCTGAAGATAAAAAAAAACAGTACCCTGCTCTGCTCCATAGGATGCTTTTGTCTCTGCAGCACTCAAACAGCACCACCTCCATCCCATATAGGCTCTGATTTAAAGTTCAGCTAAACACTGTGTATTTTAACTGCAGCTCCGGACAGCAGCTGTTTTGGAGGAGCAGAGAAAATGATTTAAGCAGTGATCTCACCGATGGTTTGTTTTCTTTGTCTGAATGAAAGAAAGAGTTGTGTTTTGTTTCATTTATCTTCAACCACACCAATTACAGGTAACTAAGGGTTTGACATAAGTCACCTGACATGCAGGAGACCGGAGTTTGTATCACGCCACTGACCTGCAACCTCAAGTGTACCCTAAACAGTTTAAGAGCTTTCCTTAACCTAAACCATACCGTGTAGTTGCCATGCTCAGATACTGTAGAAATCAAGAACTCTCTGTGACACTGTAAGTGACTTTCAACTTGCAGTAATTTATTTAATTTTTTGGGGGGGGGTCAGTTGGGAGCAGGTTGTAAACACAACACTGACATATTATAGCCTTTTAATTTGAAATGGGAAACCTGTTTGCAAACAGTCGCCTATTAACACATCCAGCAGAACTCAGACCAACAGTAGCAGTAATTTGGAGTCATGTTTGTCTCATGGATCTAAATGCAGGTGTCACTGAGGTCAGTGTTCCTGTTGAAACATTAGTGCCCCAACAATGAATGAGTCCTATTGTCAGAACTCTGCATCAACCTGCTGATATGGCTGCTAATCGAGGTTAATCACTTTATAAGTCTAATTGATTATTAGAAAATCCTTTTGCAATTGTGTTGCACACCTGAAAACCGTTGTACTAATAGGGGAGCAAAAAAAGGGAGCATGGCATTCTTTAGGTTCTAAGGGGCACTAAGGGATTAGCAACAGGGTGAGGGTTTACCACAGCAGCAAGAAACCTGAAAAGGGAAGGGTCCATAAAACTAAGCACCCATGGCACCGCACACCAACAAAGAAAAGGAACCGTGAAGAAAACACCGCCAGGGATCGACTGCCACCTCAGGCCCTCAGCACCTGTTTGAGAAAGAAAGAAAATTAAGAACAGGCCAAGTGCTACACATTCCTGCTGACAGAATGATCCAAAGAAACCATTTCAAAATATATTCAAGAAAATACAACAAATGTTACAGACAACTGACAATAAATACAAACAATAACTACAACCTAAACAACGCAAGGGAAATAATGTTTAAAAAAAAAGAGAAAACAAAGAAATAACGCTTTAAAATATTGTGAAGGTGTCTGTAGAGTTGTAGCTCCAAGGACCATGACAATAAAAGAACAGCGAAAGAAGAAAGCAAAACAGCAAAACGGAACAACAGTGTATCCAGGGAGTGGCAGCCAGTGGCAGGCCAAGCAAAAGAGGGCACATAAACAGATTTAATAATAATAGTTGGATCATTCCTTTAAAGAACAACTGAAACGGTCCGTACCTCTCTCACCAGGCCATACGGTGCAGCTGCTCGGGGAGCAGATGGTTTGAGCCTCAAAGGCCGCAGCTCGATCACGCTGCGATCACAACGGCGACCCGTCAAACGGACACGCAAACGCACCCAGAAGAAATCCAGCGGCGCAGTCCGTCTCCCACAGCGCCAGCAGCCAGGTGCTCCACACACATCAAACCCTTATTAAACATGCGCTCATTACGCACGTCAATCAGAGGAGGGAGCGGTGCACCCTACCTGGATACGTGGAGGCAGGTGCCACGACGACCGCCACAAACAACTACTGCGTCCGATCAACAGAAGTCACGGCCACGCCAGACCACAGCCACCAGGAGCGATGAGCGGAAGGGGAGGAGGAACCGAGCAAAGGGCACACCTGTGCATATATATAGACTATAGGGGCACAACGCGCCTCCCACGACTCCGTGTGCCAAAGGCTGGCACAGTGCCATGTAGTGGCAGGGAGGGAGAAGGTCTACATGCTTCGTAAAAAATAAAAATCCTCAGTACATGTAAGACAATGTATTGCAGTTCATTCTTGATAATAGCTGATGATGTTCAACCCTTCCATTGTTCTTAACGGTTGTAGGACGAAAAAAAAAACCTGCAGAAAGTTCATTCGTAATTCGTGAGTTTGTCTCTTCACTCACTTTCACATGGTTTCACTAAAACAAACAACACAACCTCACAGCTTTTACCAGCGCCTGTTTTCCAGGCCGCTGCTTCAGCCCAGTGTCTGAGCAGACAGACAGATTTAGCCATGAAGTGGGATAATGAGAATGTTTATTTTAGTATTTTCAGTACGCGTTTATCATTTTGCTTTTACATCATCATTATTGAAATCAGGTCAGCATAAACAGCGACACTGTCTCTACCCAAATACAGGTTTACAAGTTTATAGTTTCTTGAGTGCTTTCTCTGCTCTGTCTTGAGCTCTGTGTGAAAACATCACAAACCACTCATTTAAAACCTAAATACTATCCATTTTCTAGGCCAGTGTTCTCTGCTGCAGTTGTTTTGAAAGAGAGAGTGATTTAGATGTGAAGTGGGATAATGATGATGTTCGCTCTACTAATTTTTCACATAACCTGAGCTATGCCCTGGTTTTATTCCATACACTCAAAGATTAATATGCAGACTAAGTTTGTTTGATTTTCATCTGCCCTCAAAGCTGCAGCACAACAGAAATGGGGGAAAAAATGTAAACACATTTGTGACTGTGGTGAAACAGCTCCACAAAGATCTCAGAAAACACAAAATGGGGCAAAAATGGGTTTCTCTCTCTTGATTAAGCTTTATATTGGAAAGTGATGGTTGCTTGTTTGGAGACCGCTGGTGCTCGTCTTGTATCACTTCCTGTAAATGCAAAACAGTGAGGTTCATTTGTTTCTTGTGTACAAAAGTTGTGCAAAAGTAGTTGCATGTTGCATGTCCCGACCCTCTGTCCCACCCAAAAGTGTTGGGCCGGCCATTTGTTAAAACAACACAAACTCATTCCTCCAGTAAAGCCACTAATTTAAAACCTAAGTACTGTTTTACCACTTTCCAGAGGCTGCAGCTGTTTTGAATGCGGTTGAGGGGAGAGAAAGTGATTTAGAGGTTAAATGGGATAATGATGATGTTCATTCTAGTAATTTCTGAGGCAAAAACATCCTAATTTAAATCAGGACAGACGATCTGTGATTAAAGCGTGGCAGACGAGGCCAGCAGGCTAAGGGCAAATATAATTATAGGTGCTATTGCTGGCATGATTTTGACACTGGTATCTGGTTTTCTGGTGCCGTCTCAAAAAAAGAAAAAAATCTGACAGGAAACATTTTAACTTTAACTTCATTTTCACTAAGTTGTTGTGCTGAATCTGTCTCCATCCACATTCAGGTATGTAACAGTCCTTATCAGCCTCACGCTGCAGTAGCCATGCTGTAGACTGTTACCTTTGTTCTTTCAGTTTTGTCCTTTGTCTGCTGAGCCCTGTCTGTCCAGGGTTCTGGGTTCAGTTGTTATGAGTGCGGCCGAGGGTTTGATATGATTTATATGCGAAGTGGGATGGTGGGATGGTGTGATAGTATTTTGGAGGAGAGGGAGCGAGAGGCAGAGCCGCTGCTGCATTACTGAGTCCCCGGCAGTGCGGTTTGAAAGTCTCCCATCGCTGCTGCAGCAGAGCGATGGGAAGAATGCAGTGACGCTGATTTTTCTTCGCAGATACTTTTTGTTTTTCATTTAATTGCTCAGTTGTGTTTGGTGGATTAAGTCAGTCACTGTAGAGTGTCCCATAGTTTCCAGTGTGTGGTGGGTCGCCTGAAAGGACCTCAGAGGATTATAGTGGTGTCTTTGCATGTTTTACCTAATTTAATTAAAATTATGTGTACTTTGATTTTCTGCCAACCATTTTCCAAAGCATACAGTAAGTTTTTATTTTGATTTCCGTCTTTCCAGGCAGTCTGTGGTTTCAGTTCATTTCTATAAAAATCAGTTTGTAGAGACTTGAAACTTGCTGCGGACAGCTAATCCATCACAGCCATCACTTCTTTATTTTATTTTTTCTGGAAGTTACAGTCTTTTCTGACCATGCCTTTAAATGCTGACAGGAAGTGTCATGTAAAGTAATGTCCATCTTTGCTTTTTTGTTTGCTTGTAAATGCAAAATTGTTAGACAGCCAACCAAATCATGCAGAAAGACCATTTAATACACACTAATAAATTTAGTTTCAGTAACTTAATCTCAGATAAATGGCCAGAAATGGATGGATTGTGTCTTTTCATGGTCTAAATGCTAAAAGGCTTTTCTATCATATTAAAACCAACCAGACAAAAAAATGCTGATCTTACGATTCTGTGAAACCCTGGGTCACATTCAATGATAACTGAAAGTTATTTCTGAAAGTTATGAGTCACTGTCTCCACATGGCATCTACGGTGCGGTTAAGGTCAGGGAAAGATGCTTATGTTAAGGAAAGAAATTCCACGTCTGTAACGGAACTGAACTTCATCACCTAGACAGAAGTGAAGGCCGAAACATTCGTCTCTGGGCTGCTCGTAGGCTGAGTGTGGTCAGTCAGAGACAGTCCGGTGGCTGTTCACCATGTATTTTTGCTGAAACATATCCTCCACTCCAACCAATGATGTTGTGCAATAAAAACGATTTAATAATTTACAATATTGGATCATAATATTTACTGGCCCCAGCTTCATTTCAAAATCTGATTTCCAGAATAAGTGAGAACTTGAGCAACTAAATAAACACACAAATTGAAAGCTGAGTCGAAGGGTCGTCCACTGTCCAGTCTGGTGTTGATGACACACACTGGTGTGAGTCCAGGGACGTTTCCAGAATAGAATTTCTGAATAGTATTTCTACAGTCACTTTGTTTTTACTGTGTTGAATAAGAAAATGTTTTTGAAGTTTGTTTTTTTTAAATGTAATAAATATCAATTAAAATGTTTTTATTGGATAAATTAGGATGCAGGTTTGGGATGACTGACTCAGTAACAGCTGAGATGAATTATGCAGCAGCTGAAATGTGGCTTTGAACTTTCAGGGAAGTTTTTTATTCTGTCAAATATTTGTCCATTAAAAATTCCCCAAATGGTGGAGACTGCTGTCTCTTCATGTATCAGATTCATTTACAGCTCTGTGAAGGGTTATTCATGTACTGGAATATTTACAGCGTTTTTCCCTCTTTTTGTGATCAAAACTTGAAAAATCTGACAGAAACCACAACAACGAGCACTTGTAGAGGACTAATACGATTCCCAGACTCTTTTATTTGTTTTTGTGAAAATCAGGAATTCCTCAAACCCAGATTCCTAAAGGGAAAGGAGCACTGAAAGGAGGACGGGAAGTTTGAAGAGGGAAAAAAAAAGCTATGAAAAGACGACAAAAAAGCAAGAAATTAGACAGATGGAGAGAAAGAGATGCACATTCAGTCTGGAAGTGACAGATGGAGAAGAGGAAGAAGGGATGTGGGGGAGAAAGAGGAGGAGTGATGGTGAACAAACCCAGAGCCTCCAGTTTAGTTGGCCACAGAAGTTGGGCAAGTATTCTGTGGTCGCTGCAACTATTCAGAAAATGTTAAAGATGGAGGGAGGGGATCACTGACTGCAGTGTGTGTGTGTGTGTGTGTGTGTGTGTGTGTGTGTGTGTGTGTGTGAAAGAGAGAGATGTTCATTTGAGTGCTGGTATGCAAATTCTGTGAGTATGAACATATGAACATGCACAGTCTGATGTGTGTACATTGTGCATGTGTGTTGTGGTTTGAACCTTAACAAAAACATGTGTGTTTGTGCTCGTGGTCATGTTACATTCTGTATGTTTATTGGATGTGTGTGTCTGTGTGTGTGTGTGTGTGTGTGTGTGTGTGTGAGAGAGAGAGAGAGAGACTCAAGAAACACATGCAGCGCAGTGTGATGCAATTACTTCCGAAGTCAAACTGTGGGATTTGAATCGGAGATTCTCAGAGAAGACATAAATAAAAGATTCAAAAGACGTAATTCTTTATGTTGTCTTTATCTGTCACTCGTCCATCTCACACAACGGACACAGCAAATTACATCCACAACAATCCACAGCAACTCTGACAGACGCAAGTCAACATGTAACAGTGAGTACCAGCACAATTAAAGCCCTGTTAATGTCTCGTGAAACACATGGCTGTCACACCAGAGTCCTGTCAGGGGTTTGGTTTAGGTAAAATAAAGCCCTTTGGTTGAGGTGTTACGAGCGATCAGATGTTTTGACAGAAAACAAATAATGTCTGGGAGACATGGTTTAAAAAGTGATGGGAGCAGTGGCTCATCAACACACACAAACGATCAGAAAACAGCTGACGGTGCGTTCTGTCTGCACAGGAAAACAAACAAACAAAAGACACACAGGTTCACAGAAAACTAAACATACACCCCCTCCCCCCATGTGAGTGTGTGTGTACATTGTTGATGACCACACACACAGAGCAATGCTACATTCACTGTGTCCCACCATTGTCCCATTGCACTTAGTTCATACACAATGTAAACACAAGCCGACACACGTGTAAAACGTGCTGTGCCCACTTACACACACAGCTGATAAGAATCTATAGTGTGTCTGCTTGTGTGTGTGCGTCTGTGTGTGTGTCATGTGTGTTCTGGATGGACGGCAGTTTCTGGGAATTGTGCTGCTGCCACAGTGGGGAGATGTTGAGAGCAGCGGGAGGGTGACAGTGTGTGAGTGTGTGTGAGTGTGTGTGTGCGTGTGTGTTCTCATTGTTTTCACTTGTTACATGGATAAAGATTAGAGCGCCTTTTCAACACTCAGAATCGCACACACATGGACACAAAGACGTGCATACACCCCGGCCTGACCTATATCTAACTCTGCATGCAAACACACACACACACTCACAGAATAATGAGGGCAGGCATGCTGAAAGAAGGACAAAGCCTGTTACAAAGCCTGTTACTTCATGACTGTGGTGATGGAAAGTGACAGAGACTCGTTTACCTTATAAAACCTCTTTGACCAGCTGGACATCAACCTGCTGCGTTCCACGTTTAATTTACGATGAGACATAGTTTTTCTTTAATGTTCCTTTAATTTCACATTACTGCTACATAGTAATATGAAAACTATTATATAATTAATATATACATATAATTACGTATATGTATATATATATATTTTTTTTTTTTTGTCCTGAGATTCAAAGTCCACTCTTGACCTTGGAAACAACTTTTTTGTCAACTTGGGTTTGATGTTTGTAGCTCTGCTGATGGGTTCTATTGATTATGATAACACTCAGGTGAAGGCTGATACCTGGGATCGTGGGAACATCGGTATAAGTCTGATGACTTTACTTCTACATGTCATTTATCTGGACCTGGTTATGCTGGTTCGTTCACAGCCAGCCCCTCTAAGGCTCACTGACCGACACGGTGTGTCTTCTTAGTTTAACACATCCAAAAGCCGAAGTGTAAAACCAGCAGGTTGTGGTTTTACTGTGGGTAACGTGAAGGACCGTTTCTCAGCTGGTGGCCTTGTAACCTCATACTGACCGAGGGTGGTATCGATCCTCAGCCCTGACTTGCACCGCCGTGACGCTCAGGCTGAACTCGTGGTGTAGATCCTGTCAGGGACAGACAGACTGTCTGACGGACAGATGGGCAGACATTTTAACTCCCATGAGTCCCATTGAGAGGAAGTGGTGGTGGATGGGGACAGGAAGAAGAAGCAGGGAGCGAACACTTTCTTAGTTTCACATCGCTGCAGAGCTGCAGCTATTCTTCTGTCTGTAACCCCAGAGGAGCAACCAACATCACACACACACACGCACACACTCTATGGCAAACAGTACATGACGCATGAACACACACACACACACACACACACACACAGAACAACTGTGTGATGACTAAAACCTCATACATGTCTTTTATTTTCTCGGACTTTTTAACATCAGTTTACTTTTCTCCCACATTTTTGCTCAATATTTAAAAATTTATTTCTTGATTTTTAACAGTTGTACATCATGGGTTTCAGTTTTGAGAGGACAATACTGATACGACGGAGTCCTTCAGCTCATAGTGACCCCAGTCTCCTCGGAATAACATATTCATTAGACAATTTTGCAGGACTGGATTTACGTCCAATGCCGATTTTCAATGCCAAAGCAGGAAATAGTGTGACGTTCATATAGAGCAGTGAAGGACATGAACCCAGAGGCCTCATCCACCAGCGGTTCATGTTTGTTTCCGTGACCTTTTATAATGTTAGTGGCCCAAAACTCAACCAGGATTTCGTAGGAATGATCCATAAAGAAAACAAAGAATTCTGCTGAAAGCATTTACAGCTTTGACAACGCAAAAATACAAGAATAAATTCACAATAATCGAAAGATCGACTTGTGTCTACACACACTATGTCTTTATGAGCATTGTGTGTGTAGGTGTGTGTGTGTCTGAGTGTATATAGGGGGTGTGACAGTGAAGTGTGTGGGAGTGGGGCTGTCAATGCCTTCCCACACACACACACGCCATCATAAAACACTCATAAAAGACACACACACACACACACACACACACACCAGAAAGGACACACATGCACACGGCCCAGCAGCAGACCAGCGGACTTCAGTCCTGCTGTGACCTGGCCAAGAGGAAATATCACACACACACACGCAAACACAAAGCACTGTCTTCATTCATAAGGACAAATCATTTCACAGTAAAAGCAAATTGGAAGCAGAACGTGTGAGACGCAAGAGAGTGTCTGCAGAGGGTTATCCAAATGTTGAGACAGACAGCAAAATCTTGTGTCGCTCTGAAGTAACACAAGTTTTTTGATGCCATATTAAAGTTTTATGGTGACAAAACTTCTAAAATCGTTCTTCACTTGAATAAGTCTGATTTTATCGCAGCATTTCCGCTGCAGGACAACTTGTTTCACATGCATGAAAACCTCTCCTGATGTTTGAAGACAATAAATGAAATATGGTTTTTCGGCCAAAAAAGGTCACATTAAAATTCTGAAAACTACATGTACTTCTTCCCCCAATTTTAAACTGCTGCTGAACACAAGATGTCTCATACTTCACTAAAATGTCCATGTTCAGTGTAAGGACCAAGACTGGCTTCCAAACATAGGTCAGAAGGTTTCTCCCCACAACAACTACAGAAAAATGTTGTTTTTTTACAGAAAACAGAAAACTGCACCGTGAAAATCTAAAATCGACATCTACACATTTACTTTACATACATTTGATGTACTTCCTCAACTTTATTGCTACTTTATACTTCTACTTTCTGCTTTTACTCCACTACACTTATCTGACAGAAGGAGTTATTTGGCTGATAATACTTCTGCGCTTGTTTTGTTGTACTTGTTAGTTTTGATTTAGTAAATTTAAAACGTTCTTCTTCCATCACTGAAGTAACAATAAATAAAAACACATAATAAAATGGTAGGAAACCTGAACTCCCTCACTCTCAGGCGTGCCTCAGGCTGATTCGTGTCCTCTGGCTCTGGAGAACGATTGGACATGTGCCGAAACTGTGCCACACTGGACCAGCAGCCTCCTTCTCTGTCCGGGGATGATGACATCAGTTTCGCCACCTTGATCCTGACTTCCTGTCTCCTGGCTGGAATGTTGGCACCGGGCGGGGAAACAAACAAACACATGCACTCTTGCACACGTTTTTACACACACACACACACACACACACACACACACACACACACACACACACACAAAGAAGCTGAACTCATCAGATACATAAAGAGACGAACATGCAACAAATGTTAACCGTGGCTGTGTGTTTGGCAGATTATCATTTTACTGATGGATAATTAATGTTTATTTAATCCAAGGCAGCAGCAACAACAAACAATCTAATGTTGGAGAACAATATTAATGATCTTTAATAATTTACGATATCACCACTGAGTCCTGGACTCATTCTCCTCTATTATAGACTGTCAACCCAGTAGATAGGTTTATTGATATGTGATTGATATGTTTGGACCATAGGAACCACAGTCATTAAATTCCTGTGCTGATTAAGGTGTCTTAATCTGCAGTTCCTCTGAAGACAAAGGAAACTGACTGTAATGAAGTGAGTGAAAAATAAAGTCTGTGATAAACATATAAATATGTTCATTTCACTTTTCGTCGTGTCGATCTGTCAAACCTCAGACTTCGAGACCTCTCATAACGTCTCACCTCGTTCGCGTCCCAGTTCTGACAGATGCGAGCTCATTCAGTTCCTCTACATTCGTGTTTCCTCATCCTGTTTCTGTTTCTTTAATGTCTGAAAAAATATGAGTGTATTACAGCTGAACTTCCGTAATATAATGACACCATTGTGCTGTTCCAATAACGTGGATACACGAGCTGTATGAACATTTCTGAAATGTATTATTTCTCCGGTACTTGTTACTGATTTTAAACAAGTTTTCATACTAAAGCCAAAGATGTGTCTGTTTTACTTAAGCCAAATTTTTAAAAGCAGAACTAGTTCCATATTTTTTGTGCTTTGGTGGATGTTTGCTGACAGAATCTAAAACATCAAAGATAAAATCACTCAGTCACAGCAGATGTGCATCAGTGTGTGGAAAAGGCCGGGACAGCAGACTCTACACTCTTGAATGATCAGAATGTAATTCAACATTCTTGGTGGTTGTTGCTGGGAAATGAACTGTAACATGTCCAGTACTGGACCAGTGAGATCCTGTAAAGTAAAGTGCCCTCGTGTTTTTCAGAAGTGAACAATAGTAAGGGTTGTGTCTTTCTCCAGGGAACCATCTTCGATTGAATTTTTAAACCCACAATGCACCTGGCGCCAAACCACATCAATTCTGCTTGTTATTGTTATTATTGTGACATATTTATCACAATAAAAATAATAATATCTCAGATGTTGTTGAAGCTGAAATGAAGATTTTCCAGTATATTTTTGTTTGTTTCACTGAGATTCAAACTTTCCTGCGATTTTTTTTCATTTGAAAACATGTTTGCAGCTCATTTATGATCGATGTGCTGACAGATGTTGTGACGGTGCATTGCTCATTTTGACTGAACTACTGCTTTGTGTCTGGCTCAGAACAGAATGGGGGCTCGTCCGCACTTTTTTTTTTTTTTGCTGCTGTTGGTAAGTTTTCTGGTGTTAAAAACAAATTTATTAACTCGATAACGAACCTTAACTTCAGCGGTTGTGCAGACTGTTGGGGGACAGTTCTGGAGTTTCCCTCTGGCCAGAACAGACTCTTAAAGAAAAGAGTGAGCGGCGCTGCTCACACGTCCTGTGGACATGGACACACTGGATGTAACGGTGGTGGATTGTCTCCAGCAGCCCTGACTGACACGTAAGATAATGAAGCTGTTAAAGCAGGATGATGGTGGCATTTAGATTCTGATTATACTTTTCTCTGTACTGGTTGTACTTTGTCTTGATTAACTTCTGCCATCTGGAACTGTTCGTTGTACCTGGAGTAGATCTATGTATCTAGGAAGTGTCTATTCTGTGTGTATTAGATCAATGAAACCTACTATCAGCAGCTGAATTCAGCAAGTGTCCCCTTCTCTTGATCTATGGACTCATTCAAAGTCACCCCTGACGCCAGGAAGTGTTTCTCTTCTATAACTGGATCTTTGGAGTCTCAGCTATTAACCATCTGGAGCAGGAAGTGACCACTCTCCTTGATCCTAGGTTGTTCATTCTGACCCTTAGCACCAGGAAGTTTCCTTTCTACTTACATTGGATCTATGGAGTCACTGCTAGTAATGACCTTAGACAGGAAGTGTCCACTGTGTTGGATAGATGGAGCCATTCTTATTTCTTTCAGAAAGTAGGCCAAGTATTGTGTGGAGCTGGCTCCTTCTTCCTCTCTGATGGTAAATGATTCTGCTGAAGCTTCGTCAGAGCGGAGGCTGATTTCGTTACCCTACCTGTGAGTAACACGTTTATATTCCGTAACTTCACCGAGAAAGATTTGCTCATCCAGAATAAGATAAGGTTTGCATTATATATTCCAATCATATATGATTGGAATATATAATGCTGGGTATCTTACTTTGTACAGTTTGTATTAATGATCTAAATCTGCACAGCAACTAAAGACGTCAGATGAATTTAACGAAGCAACATTTGACTCCAGGATGTAGTGGAGTACAAATATACTCGCGTAAATGTACTCAGTTACTTTCCACCCCCATCCAGGCTAAATGAGCTTAGAACAGATCTGGCAGCCACTGTTCAGAGATGCAGCTGTGGCGAGGGAACGGAACAAAAGCCACAGACAAGTAACAAGCTGTCAGATCTTCATCACAGAGTGTAAAGTTCGGTAAAGCTGAAGGTTTGTACAGTGAAAACATCCAAACATCGAGCACTGTCAAAAAATAAATCCAGAGAACCAACAAGCAGCAGATGATTTGGTTTTAAACTTTAACCTGAGTCTTTACATGTGTTAGAAATCAAGATCTACAAAAGGGAAGAGACTACAAACAAGTCAGAAGAAAAGCAGAGGGGATGACGAGAGGACAGAAGGTAAGAGGACGAGAGAGAGCAAGAGACTGGAAAGATGAAAGATGGAAAGGATCAGAGAGGAGAACACGAGAAAGAAGGAAAAAGAAAAGATAAAAAAGGGAGGAAAACGAGAGAAAGGCCAAATAAAAGATCTGATGAGCAGAGGACTGAGGGAAGAAGCAGAAAAGATAGAAGTGAAGACACTGAGGAGGGGAAGGAGAGGATGAAGAAAAGAAAAGCAGAAGGGATGATGAGAGGAAAATGTGAAAAGAAGAAAAGAGAGGGAAGAAGAAGCTGCTTTTGTTTCCTTTCCGGCTCTTGGATGAGTTTCTCTCTTCTGCATCTTTTTCTCCCTCGCTGCATACCTCCGAGCTCTCCAGGTTCTCTGTAGTAAACACACACACACACACACACACACACACACACACACACACACTCAGACTGGCAGCTATCTCACCCAGCAGCTGTGGATGTTGCTGCCAGCTCCGCTCCTCAGATCCTCAGCTGGAGGAGGTTCTTGGCTGCAGACATCAAGCAGCAAGAATTCATCAGACCAAAAAAAAAAAAAAAAAGTTTCTCCAAGAATTATTTACTCGTCTCAAATGCAGGAAGGACAGTCTGATTTAAATTTGGAGGGAGACAGAACCACTACAGTAGTCGTAGTGAGTTGTCGCTGGCAGGCAGTGCTTGGGAAGTTTGTTAAAAAATGTAATCTGTTCTACATTACATGGAATGAATGAGGCATTTCCATTTATTTCTCCTCCTTCTCAACTTAAATCAGTACCCCCTGTCTGTCAGGATGCATCCTCTGCTGATTTTACAGCAGCGGTTCTTCACCGTTTTTGGTTGTGACTCCTTGAAATGAAACGAGGAGTCCACAGCTTGTGTCCTCAGAAAGATTTAACATCATCCTCCAGGATCAGAATCAATGTTTTATTCAACAGATTCTTTTTCCTTTTCAGAACTTGGTACCTACATTACCCACAAGGCAACTCAGCCACTAACACGTCAGTTGGAGATTTGGGTCTGTTGCAATGAGTTTGAAAGCTCTAGGCTCAAACAAAGAGGATGAGCAGGCTGCAGAGGTCTTGTTTATTTTACAGAGCTCACACATTTTCTGTATCAACATTTCTGCAGCCCAACAAACGGAGAACTTTACAACACTGACATCTAGAGGAAGGACACAGTAAATACTATAGGGATTTAATTCAGGTCTGCAAGAGTCCTGAATTAAGAGAACTGAGAGAATCAAAATCACATCTTCCTCCAGTCAGGTTGTGTTTATCACCTTTATCACAGAGAAATGTCTTTAAATGGTTTCTTAAAGCGCTCTGTGAAATAATGCAGATGAAGCTCTGCGTCGCTGCGTCCTTCGCTGCTTATTGAAAAATTTTAATAGAAACATAGATTAATCTGATCAGAAGTTTAGCTTTTCATCACAAGCATCTGCTCTGATTCAGTTCCCTATGTTTGTTTGTTTGTTTATTTTGATGGAAAGTTACTATCAAGTCAAATATTGGGGAACATTTAATTTGAAAATGCAGTGCGCAGTTTCCGGGTTGAACGCCATGTTTCCTCTAAGCGGTGCTAACATACGGTGCGCACCGGGCTTTGAGATACCGGCATGTTTTCTATTGTTTGGTGGGTGTGTCACTGTTAGCCAATCAGCAGTGACGTCTAATTAAACCCCAAAGCATATGAAAGCAGAGCGCATGCGCAACATATCCGTTAGCGGGAATTTAACGCGACGCCTGCTAAACAAACTTTTAATGTTCTAACGGGACTGAACTGATCATCACAATCCTTAGAAACTGTAGCAGGTGAATGCAAGAGAATCAAGCTAAACGCTTCAGTCTGGTTTGATGACAGAATTGAAAATGTTGGACCCCAAAGACACGTCCAAACGAAGTCCCTGAAGGTCCTGACTGTGACACCAGACGACGTCTTTTTTCCAACGTCTGCTGAACGTCTAGTAGTGACCTCCACAGGATTTCTGAATAAGGACTAATTGTAGTCCAAATGTGGTCGTTGTGGACGTCTTTTCTACATCAAATTTAAACTCCTTTTAAACATTTTATACTGCTGCTAGACCAACTGTAGTCCCATTTCAGAAGGTGGCACACTGTTCCAATTCATTTTGCTACAGCTTCATTTGATTGTCTCAGCAGCAGGTGACAACTGGAAATGCATACAAAGGTGTAATGCATTTCCAGTTTAAACCTGCTGCTGAGCCAAAGAAGCTACAGGAAAATTAACTGGTACAGGAAACGGGTCCTCCGCCTTTTGGAAACATATGGGACTACAGTTGTACACAGAGGCTTCCAATAAATCACAATTCAATTCCCACTCATTTATTTCCATTTTTATTTTTGTTAATCACAATACAAACATGTCACTAATAAAGCTTTTGACTTCTGTTGAGTTTCCTGCCAACTACCAGTAAAAACAAGGAACATGAATTTAACGGCTTGCATGTGGACACGGCGTCAATGTTGTGCATCAGTTGAAGCCAACATGCTTTACTTTTGATTGTCTGCCAAAGCTAAATGAAAGTGATAGTCAACTACTAGTAATAGAAAAATAAAAAATAAAATATAAAAATAATAAAATAAATTACACAGCCCACCTTGCTGTGTACCACAACAAATATGCAACAACAGAAATATAAAACAACAAAAATTAGAGTGCTGAACTGAATGTGTTCTAAGGTAAAATCCAACTGGAACCAATTATACTGAGTACAGAAAAGAAGACAATGTACAAAAGCTGTGACAACATTTTCCACAGTGGATAATCAGTCCTGAGTGACTGCTGTGTATCCTCCACCTCTTTGCTTCAGAGCGTCTGAAGCATGCATTCTTATGAAGTCCTCTGTGGCTGTGTCAATTAAATTTCATGACTCCATCCGAGTAGAAAAAGGCAAGAAAAAGACAAATTATTAGAAATACGCAAAAGCAATCTGCAGTCATACTGTACTGCTCTCACCACGCGTAAATACACAAATACTTTAAACAACAGCACATTACGCAAAATGTAATGCGGCTAGCAAACAAATGCGCAAGTTAGCTTGTTCGTATCGTAGCTGCTAACAACACCACACAAACATACCACTTTTAAAACTACACACACACAATACTTACAGACTGTTATGCTCCCAGGCTGAAACATGTGCAACCACATTAACCACCTTTACGAGTCCATCTCTATGTTACTGACCAAACTTATTGACTGAAGCAACTGAACGGAGCGGAGCGGCAAAGATGCGAACTGGAGTATTAACAGAAACAGCGCTCACTCTGTCGCCGTTTCCAAAAACTAAGAAACGTACAGAACACTCACTCTGACACAATTTCCATAAACCAAACTGAAAATACATCTTTTTATACTATATATAAAAAGATGTATTATACTTTAGGCTATATGTAAAAAGAATATCCCCCGCCACGAGGGAGCCGCTAAAGTTCGTAGCTTGTTCTTTTCGTTAGCTTAGCGAATTTAGCTTAGGTTAGCTACCAGCCTAGCTCTGGTTAGTGGGTAGTGACTTAGCGACCGAACAATGCTTGTTCACGTTAAAGCTTCAGCTAACGTGAATATTGTTAAGCACTATGGTCGTTTTCAAAAGTAATTCCAATTCCATTTTAACTATGGCCAATGTTTAGCTAACGTTAGCTGATGGGATGACAGGCAATGCCAATTGTAGCCACAGCAGGTTTAGGTACTTTAAAACAACAACGCTAAAACGGCTAACATAATATACACATAAATGAACATAAAATGAACTAACCTGGCCGAACTTACTTTTAATTTAGTAGAAAACGGTGATTTTTGATGTATGCTGAACAGAGCCGAACGGCGACTTGCTTCCACAGTATAGTTGAAGTCAGAGAGACGGTTGATGAAACTCACCGAATCGCGCCAAAAGCTTGACGTGTTGCCTCGGCCAATCAGAGTGGCGTTTAATGGTTGGGTTGGGACACCGTGCTGCCTCGGCCAATCAGAGTGGCGTTTACTGGTTGGGTTAGGACACCGTGCTGCCTCGGCCAATCAGAGTGGCGCTGACTGGCTGAACTCATAAGAGTTATAAAATCAAGGCTCTTCTGTGCCATGAAATTATTTTCTGAAGCCTAATTTCCAACAAGTTGCATTTCCAAATAAATAAACGAGTAAAAACATAAATAGATAATGTATAGTCATATTCATTAATCATGTTGATAACATAATAAAAAAAATTACATTCATTAATAATGTCAATTTCCTGCACCTTCGACGTTTTTTTGACTCTCTTCAGAAAGATCCCAAACAGAAAACTACAACTCCCAGCGTCCCACGGTGCCACACAACAACAAACAAGAGGGAGGCAGCAGCTGGGAGAGAAGGAAACAGACCGAGTGCGCAAAGGGAGGCAGAGAGAGAGAGAAAGAGAGACCGGGAGAGTTTTTCTTCCTCATCAGTGGAGGTTTTCTCCGCTGCAGAGCAGCAGAACTGGGGCTCAGGAATCCGCTCAAAATGGCTAAAAACCAGGAAGTGGAGCGCATCGCCAAAAAGCTGGATAAAATGGTGAACAAGAAGAACACGGTGAGTGCGATAACAGTTGCTGCATCTGCAGAAAAATGCGATCAGGTGATGAGCTCTACCTTTAACTGCTGAGAGGGGGAAAATTCTGGAAACACGGGGAGTGTGTTTTAACTCTGCTCACTGCTCTGTGCAGGATTTATACGCTCCAAACACATGCATGTGTATCTAATCCAACCTGTACTGAATTAACAAGACTGCTGCTGCTGTCTTTTGTGATTTTTGGAAATAGTTTGGCCACAAATCACAGCAGCGATTGGTGCCGATTCAAACATCAGCACCTGGATTCAATTATCTTGTCAACAGCTCCAAAAGTCATTAAATTTTATGGAGGTTATAAGATGTGACATAAAGTTAAAAGGAACTAAAATGATTTTTTAAAGTGTTTTTATTGTGTCCGTATGGTTTTCACTTGGTGCACATACTTTAGAACTTTATTTTGAAATTTGAGATGAAACAGTTGTGTCTAAGGTGACAGGTGTGTTGGCCTTAATTCAAAGAAATAATCCTAAACATGATCAATACAGTGACACTTGAAACTAGGACACGATTTAATAACGGTTCATTCATTTCCAGAAGTGAAACAAAAACCAAACCAATTCTTCCTCCTGCTTAATTTCAATTAATTTCTTTTTTTCTTGTTGTCTGACTGAAACATTAATGATTAGCTCACAACACATCAGTTATATTAACTCCTGCTGTGGCTGTCTGCTAACACAGTCTGAACACCAAATGGCTTCAACCATAAAACTGTGTAGAGCCAGAGAAAACAAACTCGGATAACATTATAACTGATAGTGTATGAAAGTAAAAGCCTCATGCCATCTGAACCATCCTCCGTCTTCATGATGTCCACACCCTCAGGCCATGTCCAGTAAAAACAACTACAGTTCTCCTGGATGGGATGAAGATCAGGTCGCGGTGGTGAAATAAATCCATGAAACCTTTTATGTCGTGTTGTGATGTGAGTAACGTGCAACTTTGTGCCTGTTACTGTGAATTGTCTTTGAACCCAGAATGAAGAAAGTATTAGCCAAGGCTACTTCATACAGTTCTTTAATAAATGAAAACTAGTAAAAATTGAATAAACCTGTATATTTTTTCCATTTTAAAGACTTGATTTTGTAATGTACCATTTTTATTTAAAGCTGCGTTTAGCCATTTTTGACCATAAAGTGCAGAAAGACTCCAAACGACATAAAAGCCCTGAAACATAATATTGGCTTAGCAGGTGCTTATGGGTAAGGTGGAAAAGAAGAGGCTGTTTACACATCCAGCAGACACAGGGTGACATTATCATCCCATATCTGTGTCCACCTGATGAATGTAATTCCAAATATTCACTTTGCTTTTTGCTCTTTTGTTTTGTCTCCACCAATGCCTGAGGAAAAACTTCTGTTTTTTATTGGCTGAATGTTCCAGTTGCTCCACCAGTTACCTGATAACTGCCTGCTGTGTGGTGCTGGTCAGGTGGTGTGTTTTCTTTAAATATATGGGAGGCTCTTCAGAGCTGTGAGTGTGAGAACAAAATGTAAAACCCTGCAGAATCAAATGGAAACTGTCTGAAAGTCTAAATGTGGAAATGGGATTTTGTGATTTGGATGAATTGGGACTATGATGTAGAGAGATGTTGTTCCAGCCTCTGAGCACAAGGTGGAGTGAAGCCGAAGTTTGATTTAGAGAGACCCTCGGTAGCCTCCTCTCATGTGAACTGGTCTCTGGTCAAAAGCTTGGGGCCATGTTAGCTGCTACTAGAATAACACAACCAAATCTCTGCCTGAACTGTTGGCAGTGGTATTGATTTGTGGGTAATGTAGTCACAGAATGAGTAAAATAAAAAAAGACAGTACTTCTGATTCTGCTGCATCGATTTTGATCCTTTTTCATGCAGTGTAGTACTGAAGCAGTGGAGTACTCATAAGTGAGCGAGTAACACCGGTAATTTTTGTTAACTTGCAGGAATTGAAATATTGGTCTCACACTTACAGTTTGTGCATAAATGTCTTCATGTTATTTGTTTTAAATGTCACAGTGGGATTTGGGAATAGATGCAGGAATAATATAACAGCTTGTCACTCACCTTGCCTTTCCTTTTAACATCCTCTTCTTCTTTACTGCTTTTATTTCACCTCTCCTACATCTGACCTCCTCTATAAATCCATATCTGCTTCCTGCTGTTTTTCCTTTGTCTCTAAATGTCCTTTTGGTCTTTTTATCTGTGCATGTCTCCATGTATCTGTGTTGCTTATGTGGCAACATGGGAACACGTCCAGCTTTTCTTCCCTGCTGGACTGTCTCATTTTTCATATCATTTTCTTTCTTTCCCTTTTCTTTGTCTTTCCCTTTGTCTCTCAGACTGTTTTCCTCTTTTGTGTTTTGACAACGTATGGCATCTTCAGTAAAGCATCATCATGTGGGATTTCTTTAATGTGAAGCTACTCCATCACTTTTTCTTCAGCCTAAACTTCAGCACAGCAGCTGCTGCAAAGAGCATCCCATCCCACTGACTTACGCAGCTGTTGGGCTTAATTTGCTAAAATAAAATTTCCTGGTATCATGTATGGAAACTTTTTTTTGTCCTCATTCAGAGACAAAGTACAAACAGCGAGCAGGAGCTCCACCCAGAGAAAGCTGCTCTCTTGTGGCTCCATCATTCTCTTGGTAACCTTTCAGAATACATTGAACGATTGCTTCGGGGTGTCGGGGTGACAGCTTCTCAGCTGTGGGAGGGAATGTTGGGAAGAAACCATGAATCTTCACATGCGGTAAAAATGCCGTCTTGACCATTTGACACCCTCGACCTACAATGTTAAAAAAAAAAAAAAAACCAAACAAAAAAAAACTATGTGTGTGTGCGCGTGTGTGTG
>JBBMJY010000012.1:23139955-23155630 GCA_037833715.1 Toxotes lorentzi
GTCCTTGTCTTAATGCTCAGCAGGATGTAAACAGGAAGTATAATATCAGAGTATAGAATGAGTCGGCTGTGGACGACTACTTGAGCATGTTTTTTTTTTTTAAAAGCCTATATTCGTTACCTTTTGGCAAACTGGTACCATTAGAAATATGCTGAATTAGCAATCAGCAGTGGGATGAACCTGAGAGATAAATCCGCCTGAATGTTAAAATATTTATGTTGTGTGTTTATGTTCAGATTTGAGGAGTGCGATTTTTGACATACTCCTGCTGACTGTCGCCAGCATGCGTCCGTCCCTCTCACGCCACACACTGACATGAAAGTCGTCGTGTGCTGTTTTGTCTGCAGGACGGTGCCATCGACCTGCTGAGGGAACTGAAGAACATCAAGATGTCTCTTGAGACGCTGCAGGTAATTAACTCCACCCCTCTACCATGTGACCACCACACTGCCAAGTGCACCTGAAATTGGACACAACCTGATGTAGATCAGCTAATGTTGCTGTTACTGGTACTAATGCTCTTACCAGTATACCACTTACACACACGTACAGTGTGACATCACTGTTGGGTGTGGTGACGGTGAAGCACCAAAGCTTTTGACTCCACCATGTCTCTGTACAAGTGGTATTTAAATAGACTAGAAGCTTAATCTTCATCTCCAGAGCTTGTGTAACACATGAAAAATGTCTGAAATAAACACAGCTGATTATCTCAGATAATACAGGAGGAGTCAGATACATTTATTTACATGGAAACTGTGTTTTCCTTCGTTCTCTCTCTGTTTTTCTGCTCTCTCTCCTTCTCTGTCTGCAGTCCACTAGAATCGGGATGTCGGTGAACGCGGTGAGGAAGCAGAGCTCGGATGAAGAGGTTCAGACTCTCGCCAAAGCTCTCATCAAGTCCTGGAAGAAACTGCTAGGTGTGTATGTGTATATATTTATATATTTCTCAGTTAATCCAGTCCAACACTCCTCTGGCCTAGTGACACAGTGTTTTTTTGTGAACACTGTCATGATACAAGTGAACGTGTGTCGTTTTGTTTGTTTATCGTCCCACAGATGGATCAGAGGGGAAGTCGGAGGAGAAGGAGAAGAAGAAGGAAGGTTCTCCTGTGAGGTCGTCGTCTACCTCCAAGGACTGTGGCAGCAGTGAGAAAAGGTCCGTTTTCAATTCACTGTCTTCAATAGATATAAAGTGGCGTTTTCCTTTAACTAGTCATGTTTCTTTCACCCTACTAAACATCATCATGACCTCTCCTCCTCCTTCTCAGCACCAAGAAGTCTGGGGAAACCCCTACCACTCCCACCACTCCCACCACTCCCACCTCTCCCACCACTCCAACCCTTCCTGCTCGGGTCACCTCCTTCCCGCCTGCACCCGTCACCACCGACAACATCCGGAACAAGAGTCGAGAGCTGCTGGTGGCCGCGCTGCAGACTGACGGTGAGAAGATACGTGCGTGTACACTGAGTTTACTTGTAATTCCCCAGTGAATAAACGGCAGGAAACAGAACATTTGACAGCAGCTCTTACAGAGGTTTGAACAGAGCGTTTCTGGAAAGCTGCTACTGATGTCTCTGGATTGAAGCTACCAATGAGACAATGAGATGGTTTTATTTTGATTTTTTTTTTTTAAGTAAATGGTACAATATTCAGCGTTTGCAGACAGATCAAACCGATTGTCTGATACAAATGATAGTAAACTAATTTCCTGTATATACTAGAAGCTACTACTAAAAGCTCCAGGATACTTATGAAATGGACTCTGAGGGGAGATTTATCAAGAATGAATTTTAAGCCTTTGATTTTAGAGCTTTCAGCAGTGTTCTGCAGCCTTCCTCAGAAAATAGAAACTGTTCAGGTGTCGTCATATGAAGAATGCCATGGTAAAGCTCATAAAGCTTAAGTTAAAGTATTGATTGACTCTTATCCAGTCAAATAAATATTATGTTTGTGTTTTTCAGACGACCACAAGACCATTGGAGTCGACTGCGAGCATCTCGCAGCACAAATTGAAGAACATATCCTTTCATGTCATCAACACACAGGATACACATGAACAAGCAGGACAGGATTTCACGCCTGAATGAAAGATGAAATCAGTGTGTGTCGACAGGGTGTGTTTCACTTTGTTCAATAAACACTGGAGCTGTGTTAGCAGTGCGGCTCTGTCAGGTCACTGTTACCAGGTCACCAGAACAGCCCTAAGTCTAATGTATCTATAACTTCTGGTTAATCTAAATCTTAAAAGGGATTTCATGATAAGTGATGGTAAATGAATTATGTGATACATACTTTACGTGTGTCGTCTCATCAGTTGAGTGTTTCAGGTCCTTGACTGCTCGCGTGCTCACAGATCTTCCAGGAATTTAAGTCTACAGACATGAAATATAAAACCCGCCTACGAAGCCGCATCTCGAACCTGAAGGACCAGAAGAATCCCGACCTGCGGCGCAATGTCCTGTGTGGAAACATCTCACCTCAGCGTATCGCCTGCATGACCGCTGAGGTCAGTCGTGCTCACATTTTGTCTCATCCTCACTTCTTCCAGGGGGCTGTTTGAGCATTAAGACTTGCTGAGGGTTATGGTGACAGTAAGTGTATGATTACATTGGATTAGTATAAGGAGCTAAGGAATGCATCATGCCAGTGAAGGTCCTCATTAGTACAGTACAAACGTGTGTGTGTGTGAGTTTTAATCAGAGAGGTGTTCTGTGTTTTTCACCTGGACGTGAAGTTTTTTTCTGATAAGCGGATCTTGTTCCGTCCAGGTCCTGCTTCAAACATCAGTGAGGTACTTGGATGTAGATTATTGATACTGATGTTTACACTCGATCATGTTCACAAAGAGCTAAATGTTGTTCCATCTCAGCTGTAACTGGGCTGAGTGGGAAAGGTTTTCTTTACACGAGTGGCAAAGAATGTTTCTAATCTCTGTAAATATTTGAATCCTGTATACTTGAATGCAGCTGTTGCTTCAAAGTGTGCGTGTGTGTGTGTGTGTGTGCGTGCACGTGCGTGCGTGTGTGTGTGCTTGCATGTAGGAGATGGCGAGTGCGGAGCTGAAGCAGATCAGAGAGGCTTTGACTAAAGAGTCCATCAGAGAGCATCAGCTGTCGAAGGTCGGGGGAACTGAGACGGACATGTTCATCTGCAACAAGTGTCACGGAAAGAGCTGCACATACACACAGGTATGGACACACACACACACACACACACACACACACACACGAAAGACTGAGTATGGACATAGTTTTGACTAAAATCCTTCACTATTCTTCTTCATTTTTTTTAAACCAACTTTTCTGTGTGTGTGTGTGTGTGTGTGTGTGTGTGTGTGTGTGTGTGTGTGTGTGTGTGTGTGTTATAGGTGCAGACCCGCAGTGCAGATGAGCCCATGACAACCTTCGTGTTGTGTAACAGCTGCGGCAACCGATGGAAGGTAAGAAAATATATTAACAATGACATGTTTGATAATACATAAACATAAAATTAATAAATAGACAGATGATCCATATGTGACACCAACAAAAACAAAACTATAAAGAAAAATAAATAACTACTCAGTAAAAACTCAGGATATGCATTAAAGGCTGCTGAATATTTGCAAACGAGGTAAACCCCAGATCTGTTGCTTGTATGAAATGTTTCAACACAAAAATCAAACGCATCCCATTGTTCTGCCTGATGCAAGGCATTGTGGGAAATGTAGGACAAACTGAAGTACAAATAAACATGGGAGGTTGAGGAAAGTTGCCTCAGCAAATAAATAAACAGCAACTCTCTCGTCCCTCTCTTTTCTTTGAAGTGTTACAGAATGAAATTTATTGTCAGTAACAAACTTTGACCACAAGATGGCGGCAGAGACTGTACTCCAGTTTCCTCCTCTTCCTCGCAGCCTTACTTTTCTACTCACCTCCAGTTAGATCTCCTGCTTCACATCCTCCTCACTCTCCCTCCCTTCTCTTTCTCCATCTGTCCAGCTTGTCTCACACTTCTCTCTGCTTTCGTCCGTCCACTCCCTCCTGTCTTGTTTACATCTTATACCTCCTTCACTTTCCTTTTCACCCTTTTCCCTAACTCTCACCTCTCTTCCTCTCCGCTTCATATTTACTTCCTCTCTCCCTTATTTAGCTCCTGGCTCTAGGTCAAGGTGAAGCAACTAATTTGAGAAGCTGATGGTTTGTGGGTAGTCTGTTATGTTGGTTTGGTTTGGTTGGTTTGAGACAACGGAGAGACTGTGACACATGGTGCAAGGCTTCAGCATTGTAAACACAGATGAATTAGTTAAATAAAGCCACATTAAGTTATGACCTTGTCAGCACTGGGAACTTTAACAGTTTTTGTTGTTTGTGGTTCAGTTGAACTTTCCAAAGATGAAGGCTGAATTTTTTGGGGAGCATCAAATTTTTTACATCCTTTTTAGTTCTGGTTTGGTCTCCACCAACTCCTCAGAGAAATATCACTTTGCTCAACGTTCCACTTTCTTCCCCTCTAGTCTCTTAAGTTTGGTGCTGAGTGGTGTAAAGTGGGTTTATCAGAGCTTGTTAGCTGAAAACCGCTGTCTGTTGCTACAGGGGTTGATGAGAGCACTGGGACTGGATCAAACGGTGCGCGTGCCATGAAACCAAAACTGTGTCCTAAAAGAGGCCAAAAATCTCCATAGAGCCACGGAGTTGGTGATAATTCTCTGTAAATTCATCACTGTGATCGACGCCGTTCACTTTCCAAAGTTACTCGATCCATTGTTAATATATGAAAGTATTGATTAGTCCAATTTGACAAATGCTCCATGTTTTGCAGATGATAAATATTTTAAATAAAGTGTAAAAACCTCTGGACTCAGCAGCTTCGCCCAAACAAGAATATCCAGGCTTTAGTAACTTGCAAAACTGGTGGCAAGACATAAAACTTAAAGGTACCCTGTGGAGTTTTTTAGCACTAGTAGGGCATTGGAGCAACATTTCTAGTGACTCATTGATTTGTTTGTTTTGTGCGTATGCCTATCTGTGTGTGCACCTACACTGGCAGCAGGATTCACATCCTGCCGTTGGTTTCCTGCTAATCTATTGATTGGCACCAACGAATGTAGCGATGCGTCAACAATGACAGTGAAGACGAAGACTGCTAGCGAGTAAACATGGAAGTAAACAAAGCAGGAATTTAAGTATTTTTATACAGATTTTCAAATGTTTTGAGGAAGGACATGCGTTCAGCACGTTTGGATAAACACCTCAAGGATACAGGATGAGTCTGGTGAGTAACGCTGAATTGAAACTTCACTGTCTGTTCATGGGAAAACTCCACAGGGCTCCTTTAACTCTGGGGTTTAAGCATTTTAAAAAATGGTTCAGTGGGTGATGCTGTAGACTGAGCTCGAATTAAGTCAAGAATTATTCCTGATGTACTTTGAGAAAGTTTAATCACAATCTATCTTTCTTTCTTTCAGTTCTGTTGAAGAGGACGTGTGTGTGTATTATTCCATCATGAAGCAGACTGACTAAAGTGAACTGAATTTGAAAAATGAATTTAGTTTTTTTTTCTCATTTTGTATAATTTCTTTTTATATATCTAAAACTAAAAGATGTAATATATTTGGAGAAATTTGTCAGTTCATGTTGTCCATTAGTTTCATTTGTTTTGTATAGAATATTTGGAGTTTATTTCTTATGCTAATGAAGCTTTAAGCCAGATTTAAATCACATTTAGGCCTTGTGGAAACAGTGAATGTGCCTTTTTTTGCCATGTGCTGCCACATATTTTGCCCTTAACATTTCTATTAAAGTTGCTTTTGGATGAAAACCAAGTCCATGAATCTCTTTCTCAGTTAGCAGAGAAGCTTTTAGAGTCAAAGAGGATTGATATTGTCTTATTTCAGATTTTTGTATCGTTAAGCTTGGGTTTAATAACTCTAAACGATGTACTTTGGCTCACCTGATGTATTTTTGTGGACATCACAAGCTTTCAGAAGAGGTTTCCCAGTTGAGTACAACTTTAATGCAAATGCTATGTACAGTTCGGAAGCTTGTAATTATGATAACTCATATGGCATGAGCACAACATGAGAAACGGTGTCATCACTGAACAGTTATGTTCAGTGATGACACCAATTTAGTTCGTGGTCATTGCCATCTTCATAATATTTTAGATTTTGTTCTCTCGTGACTTAATACTTAACCTGAATGGAAAATAGCATCAGCATGTATGTATTTTAGTATGTATTTTAGATTGTTATAAAGAAAAATCAGTGTCTGACTTATTTGTGGACAAGCTCTTTTGCCAAATGACATCCTAAGATTCACTGATGCTGTTTACATGGACACAATATTCAGATTTTAAACCACTTCAGGTGACACGTTTGTTCAGTGAGTGACATTTTCTGATGACCTTAATTTGAACAGTCAAACAGAACATGTAAACATGAACAGAACATGTAAACATGATCACTGTTGACGAAATTCATCTTGACAGAAACGCCTGTGTCACTTTCTGATTTCATTTCACCGAACCAGATTTACAACTGCAAAAATAAATAAATCATAATGGACTTAAGAAAAAACACAGAGCCGTCGTCTCAGTTTACCAAATGATGCTGGGGGTGCGAGTATGTTGACAGAGGTGATGAAAAGTGGTGAGAAAGCAGAGCAGAGAAAGCTCCTGTTGTGTTTGTTGTGGAAACACTGCTGAGCTCTTCCCATACATGAGCATGGGAGAGAGAGGGAGGAAGGTGGAGAGACACTTGGAAGGCTCGGGGTCCGTGTGATACCAGGTTCTGTTAGGTCTCTTCTTCCTGGATGGAAAACAGACTGAAGTCATGTGGTTTAGACAGGACGCAGGGCGGCTGGATCCGACAGAGGACAGAGGAATATGCCACTTAGTGAACTGAGCTTCAGCAAACAGGCTGCAAACTGAATATGTCGTTTCTGATTTTGGCCAAATTTGGTTTATATGCTTAGAGTGAGAAATCATGTTTGAATGACACCAGAACGAGTGGAAACTGAGGCAGATGAAAGTGGCCATTTTGACTATAAATTCAAAGTAAACTGTGGGTTTGGTCATAATAACATTTTAAGCACCGACTTAATAGGCTTTGTTCTGTAGTAGCAACATCACCATGTCGTTGATCTCAGCACGTGATCTGGTGAATAACCTCTAAGTATGAAAACAGAACACAGTAGGTCGTAGTCACTGTGGCTAGCTAAGCTTAAAACAGTCCAAATTAAACACTACAGCAGCTCATGATGAAAACCTCTTTTTGTTTGTTTGTTTAATGTTTATATATATTAGCTAATAAGCAAACATTAGTGCTAAACTATTTGGTAACCCCTTTAACGGGCCATTAATTCCTGCAAGGAATTATTATTTGGAAGCAACTAAACTCTAGTGAAATACCAAAGACATTGCCTCTATTTTCATTTAAGTCACAAAATATTTGGGAATCACTGAGAAGTGACGGAATGCTGGGAAAAAAAACATATACAGATAAAGAATGTCAGTGAGTGTGGGAGTGTGTGTTTGAGTGAGAATTTGGAGGTGTGTGTAAGTACGAGACTGTGTGTGAGTGTATGCTGTATATACAGTGTGTAGGTATGTGTGTGTGTCTTTCACATAATGAATTAATCCCAAACACAAACAGATCAAGTTACAGTCAACTGTGGAAAAAGACCAGACACTCACACACACACATAGGTTGTGTGTGTGTGTGTGTGTGTGTGTGTGTGTGTGTGTGTGTGTGTTGGTTTCCTTGAGGAACTGACTGTTGGGAGTATCAACACTGAGAGTCAACTGCAACAGCTGTGTCTGTCTCTGCTCAGTTCACGTTCACTTTCAGTTCTTCATGTCTGAGCGGTGGTTGTTTACATCACTGGACCATTTGTCCACTCACACCTTGTCCACATGGCCTCTGTAGACCAGGTGTAGACCCAGCGCTTGTCTGTGTAACTAACCACTATGGGTCCACAGACCCCACGCTGATACGTAATGTAGACACACATTGTTGATAAAGAAAAAAAACGAAAAAGAGGGAAGCCAGTGAGGGATCACGTTCCTGTGGCAGCAAGCTAACCAGGTTGACTGCGCATTTAACGTTTGTTCATGGAGTTTGCAAAGAAGAAAATGTGCACATGAAAACTCTTTTCAGTCTGAGGCCTGTCACGTTATGTTCTATAAGGATTTGGCCGGTTGGCGAAGTTTTGGGGAACGTTTGTCAGCTTTCTTGTCAATATCGTGCTCTAACAACAGGGCAGCGGTGAGTCACCTGTGATTCCTTACAAAGTTTTTTGGTGGTCTGTTACTCTGATATTTCTGTTGTAGATTTTTCTTTACCAGAGGAAGATGATTTTAAACATGCGTGTATTTGTGATGGCTGTCTGACCAATGCCTGCTGAGTTACTTCACCACGGTTTATGTCCTCGTATTTACACAGTGGTTACGGTGTTCGAGGAGCTGCAGGAGCTTATTGCAGTCGGGGTTAACCTCAAACCTCCAGCACACAGAGTCAAGGTAAGAAAAACCTCTTCCCACTCCAAACCCACCTGCTTCCTTTAAGGATAATGCTGGTTTATTAAAACTAGGGTTTTAGTGTCTGGTTTTCGGCCACAATTTCTCAGCCAGTAATAATTTTAATGTTCATATTTGTTTTCTCTCTAAAATAAGTTGTACTTGGGGTTTGTTTTAACTGTTTTATAATCTGACTGCTAATGTTTCTTGACCTGATGGACGTCTTTTTAGTGATGTAACCTATTCTTACTGAAAATAAGTGGAGCTACACAGACAATCCGCCCATTATGAGTTTATATAATAAAAATAAGGAATTGCAGTAATCTGGTTAAAGGAAATTTAGAAACAGTGTCACTATTACAATGTTTTTCTGCCAAAAAGCCCCTACAAGACTAAATGTAAGGGATTCATATCAGTATTGTTTATATTATGCATCTATGTTGAGCCATGACAAAACCTTATCTGCTGATATGTTGTTACCAGATCTTTTTAAACTTTCCAATACTGACATCAGCCTCAAAACTCCAGCATCAGTCGGGCGATAAAAATAAGACCTGTTAAACAATTATTCTAATTATTCTTTCTCTAAACCTCTGAAACATTTATAAAACCAAAGGCAGGGTAAAGAAGGAAAGTGACAGTTTCAAGGTTGAGGGTTCGATTCCCAGTGGAGCCTCTCTTAGAAACAGTAAATGGACTCAAGCTGCTGTGATGAACTTCAGATGAAAGAGATGAGAGAAGAAAAAAATCACTCACACACAAACACCAAACAAACGAAGCTGCTTCTCATTGGATGTTCAAGGGTTTCCGTTTATATATGTACAATTAAAATCACAGTTTTAACAAAATATAAAATAAATAACATTAACAATACTAAGATAAATGCATTCTGAGTGACCAGTCTGGTTAAGAGCTAGGCATCTCTTTTTTAAAAATCTGTTGTCTCTGCCTCCACAGACTACAAACATTTGTTTTCCTCAAACTACATTTCCCATGAAGCACTGGGTGTAAGCATCCCATCTCACATAATAGGTATCTTCTTCTTTTTTCTATATATAACTTTTATCAGTTGTTTGTCATTTATATATCTATATATTTTTTTGCACCTGGGATTTCCTCCCACCCCCCTTCCTGAACTGACCAACCACAGATCAGCCCCGTGGCTCCTGCTGCCAATCAGAAGCAGGAACCCAAGAGGGCAACGGACAGTGGTGAGGTCAAAGGTGAGAGGTCACAAAGGCAGAGGTCAGCAGCAGCAGTGCCCAGGTAGGCCACCCTGGTGTGTGTGTGTGTATGTATATGTGTGTTTGTATTACCATACTTATTGGGAAAACTTTTACCTCTAAGTTTGAAACACTTATCCACACACATAATATAGTTCTTAGATTTTATACTCTAAAGGAAATGTATCATAGTTTGATTCAAAGTTCTTCCTCCATGTGTTAATGTTTTCCTTCCGTCTCCATACAGAGAAACAAATTCACTGTTCGTGGATCTTTCTTCCCTGATAGTTTGTGTTTTAAGAGCAGATGTTTAATTACAGTTTGCCTGTGATTTATCAACTAAAATATATTTTTACTATGGGTCAATCTGTGAGTTATTTTTTGATTGTTTAGTTAATGAAATGTCAAAAAAAAGAGAAAAACACAAAGTGCACTTCACTGGAGCCAAAAGTGACATCTGCACGGGTCAGGGTGTATTATCGCTTCATTACCTGGAAAGAAGTATTTCGGACGAATACGAGAAACGTTTTACAGCCCAGTTTCTCTAAAATTCTGAAATATTACACAACAAGCCTGACGCAGCTGAGACACCTCGCTCAGGATTAATGGATGGGAAGGAATTGTATTGATTACGTTATTGAAAGTTCCCGAGAAGTATAGTAACACAAATGTCTGTAAATGTGTGCATGTGCGTGTATACGTACGTGTGTTGTTTTTCTAAACTCCAGTGTTTTATTGCAGTGTCTGTTGTGTTGTTTCGGGTGGGGATCAGTACAGCCTCAGAGGAATCCTCCTCTTCTTGCAAATACTCCAGGAACGGGACAGAATGGGAGAAACAAACAAAAAAAACCCAAAACAAACAAAAACAAAACAAAATCAACATAATTAAAATGTTCCATATAGTTTTCTTTTAAAAAATAGACATCTTGTCTGTTTGTAAATCAGTAGTCGGAAGGAAGTGACATCCATCCATTCGTCCGTTTGTTTATCACAGGAGTGAAATGATTAATCCAGCAAAACAAAGGGAGGTGGGGTGGGGGGGTGTTAACAACAAAAAGAAGAGACAAAGTTTTTTGTCGTTCAACGCGGGAGCACCCTGTGTTTTCCAGTTGAAAGAGAGAAAAAAGACAGGGAATGAGACAGCATCCATCTTTTTATTTTGCCTTCTGTCAGTCCCAACGTAGAGGCAGCGGAAGGATGAAAACCAAGGCGATGAGGTGGGCGGAAGTCAAGGACCTTTAATTGGCTCTTAAAGGTGACTGGACGGTCATGAGGGGAGGGGCAGGAAACACCAGAAAGATGAGGGAAGAGAAGATAGAAAAACACTGGAGGAATGGATGAGTAGAAGGATGGAGATAGACGGATAGAAGATCAGAGGAGGTAAAGTGTGTTCAGCAGCTTTAGGAATTTTTAGGACAGACTGAGAAAACAAACTGAAAACAGCTAATTTATAAACCGGGCCTGACTGAAAAGAAAGACAAAAATAAATGAGTTCATTCTCTACTTTAAAATTTCATCGCTTAGTACATATCCTCGTTTTTAAATGAATAACCAAATTAAAGGGACCATGATCAAAAACCTTCATTCTTGACCCGTGAAACAGTAGTTTGACCAGAAAAAAACAGATCTGTTGTTCTTTTTTTGGTGTAAAACTGGTCAATTAAATCGTAAAGCTTATTCTGAAGCTTTCAGTTTGCTCTGAACCTTTAAACTGTGCAACCAGCAGCTGCTGAGAAAGACTGTGAGATGTGGTTGAAAGCTTTGGAACAGTCAGTAAGTGGACCTTGGTATATCGTTATTGATGATGATTTTATAAAGGCTGGTCCACCCACTAGCTTTGGCCGAAGCCGTGAACCACATCTAACAGTCTTCCTCGGGGTTTGCTCGGACCTTTTAAACATCAGCTGCATATTAATATTGGTCTTTAAAAAAAAAAAATCAGTGAATTTCTAGGTAATGTGTTCTACTTTAAAACCTGAGCCAATGTTAATTAAAATTTCACAAATATAAATTTCATGTCCTTTTAATGGTTTCACTACTGTTTAAGAGGTGTTTTTTCAAGTCAACAAAATCAAATTGTGGAGATATTAAATATTTATATGCATAAAATAGAACATTTTTTCTTTACTTATTCCACAATAACTGCAAGACAGATATTTTATATTTAATATGTTTGTGTTTTTATGTTGAACATCTGTTTTAATAAGATGTGGCTTTTGTTTTCTTGTTTTCGAAGGCCCTTCATGATCGGCGGGAAAAAGAAAGGAACAAGAATGAAAAGAAAGATTTTATGTCAAGAGAAAGAGAAAAGATGGAATAAAGAAGAAAGGAGTCAACTGGAGAGAAGAGACAAGAAGAGGAGAAAGAAGAGAACAGGTCTTGACAGCAGTACTAAACGTTTAGGATATGAGGAGGAAGAGAAAAGAAAAAAGAAGAAAGTCTTGGCAGTAATTGGAGAGATCTGGGATTTGGAGTAAAGGAGAAGTGAACTGAGGAGGAGTCTGATCATGTTTGAGATGTTTTGGACCGGGAGGAGTGTGAGGGAGAAGCGATGAAAGGGTCTAGGACGAGGTGGAGGCAGTGCGAGACTAGGATTCTGAGGAGGTACGTGAGCCGCCGTGAATGAGCGACTTGTAGATGTTGGAGGAGAGGAATCGAGGGTAGGAGTCCCTGTGCATCAGCGTGTAGATCTGCAGCTGGGCGTCTTCAAACGTGTGAGTTGTCGGGTCCTGCATCTTCCTGTTGATCACCTCTCGAACCCGGGCGTCCAGACTCACCTGGAGGGAGATTCAGTTTGGTTTAGTTTAAAAAAAAACAAAAACTAAAAAAGACATAGGCATAACTACAAACCGTAGACGACACACACCGTAGATGTTCAGTAAACATGAAGAGGCTTGAAAACTGAATCAGATGTGAGGCTGGTCTCAGTTATGGTAATGGTAATGATGTGTGTAACTACGGTGTAAAGCTAGATCCACGAATCCATCACTATCTGTGTATATGTATCAGTCGATAAAAGAAAATGAAGTATAGAAATTCCTACTACTACTGAAAACTACTAGAGTTACAATGAGAAGGACTGAAGTGAGTGCATACATGTGGGTACATATGGGGTTAGGGCGACGGCTTCAACTAATGATTACTTTCATCATTATCAGTCCTTCCCAGCCTTTATCCCAATACAGCAGTTAATTGTTTGGTCTATAAAATGTCGGACATCAGTCTAAAATGCTCATTACAATTTCCAAAACCAGAACAAGTGATTGAAAATATTCACTGTACTTTGTGAAAGACAGAGAAAAGATTTTTTTTGCACTTTGTTAAAAAAGAAAATGATTAAACAATTACCAAATAATTGCCGATTCATTTTCTGTCCCCCAATAATCATTTTAACGTCCTCAGAAAGCGAGAACATTTGTCAGACGTGGTTTAAAAACACAGCACAAGCAAATGTGGATTCTGTATTTGTATTCTTTGTCTCTCAGATCTGGACTCACAGGTTGATTAAAGTCTGAAGTTGTTTTGTGATCGATCTGTAGTTTTGTCGTTAACAAACTTCCACAGATGCACACACACTCAGAGTGGCCCTGCAACCACAGCACCAGCAGATATTTATAGAACGACAAGCTTTCTCTTATGTTTTCCCTCTGCTCTTATTTAGGAAAGACACACACACACACACACACACACACACGGAAAGAGAGATAGGCAGCATACCAAGGTCAGACATGCAAACAGACAGTCAGGCATGAATCTTCCCTGCCAAACTCAACCTTATCTCTGTATTACTGTATGTGTGTGTGTGTGTGTGTGCGTGCGTTTCTATAAAAAGCTTCAAAGATGAGATCAGCAATTTATAGCTTCCTGTAAACACACACACTAACACACATGCAGACAACTGTACATATACATACACACACACTCTAGTGATGGAGCCTGACAAATCTCCAGCACCCCTAAATAAAGCAACCGCTGTTAAACACACACACATATTCTTGTCTTACATCAGTTGTGGGGACCCCCCTTGACATACTGCTTGCCCTCGCCGCGTACCCTAACCTTAACGATCGCAGCTAAACACCTGACCCCCACACTAACCTAAACCTGATTCTATCCTGAAACACAAAACCAAGTCTGAACACTCAAAAGCCCTTTGAAGTGGTGAGGACCAGCCAAAATGTCCTCACAACACAGAAACGTCCTCACTTCGATGGTTTTGAACCAATTTTTTTCCACTCAAGCACAGAGAGACATGTACAAACATCCTCAGTTAAAAATAGCAGTTAAAAAGACGCTTCCACCATTCTTTAAAAAAAATAAAAATAAACACATTGACCATGTATGACTGTACTGTCTGTCTGTGTGTGTGTGTGTGTGTGTGTGTGTGTGTGTGCGCTGCAGTAGCTTAAGTTTACAGTCTCTGGTTTCAGCCCTTCATTGGTTTGCTTCTCTCCTCCTCTCTGTGCTCACATATACAGTGATTTACCCTGAGTTCCCAATAAAGCTGTTCTCATTTACACACTTTTCTGCTTCTGTTGTCAGACAACGGACCGAGTATGAAACTGTGACAGAATCAACAAAATAAAATGTGCATGATGTTTGTAGTTAATTGGCAAAACTTGTAAACTCAGCAGAGTGTTCCTTCAAACTGTTTCTTTATAGACAGAGGTGTAACCTACCTCTTTTGGCGACAATATGGAAATATAGTCCTCATAAATGGAGCGCGCTTTCTCCTCAATGGCGCTCTTGTTGGTTTCCTGTTTGAGGTCTTCGCAGGCCAGCCAGAACAGCATGTTCTCCTCGCTGTACTCCGTCCGCAGGAACTCCCGGAAAACATTCCGGCCTGCCGGGTTTCTCATCAGCTTGTCAAAGGACTGAGACCAGAGCCGGATCTCTTCCATTGAAGGTTTGGTGCTGGGTAGAAAGGTGGTTCTTGATTTGTTCATTTATGAATTCATTCACTCATTTGTGCATATGTGATCAATGACTTTCACGATCCAAAACTTTTGAACTGTAGTCAGATAAGAAATGAGTCCCTCAGCATCACATTTCTGATTTAACTAAATGTTTTATACCATTTTCATCTTGTTTTATATCTTTTGTTTTACTTACACACCAACTACGTCAGGTGACACTTTCTGCTCACTACTGATACACCTGTTCACATCTCTGTGTGTGTCACAATTTCAACCTTGCTAGCAGTGTCGTTCCAAGCATGCACATGTTGGTCTGTCAGGCCAGCTGTTGGCCAAACCCTGTCTCAGTCTCAGTCTCATTAAATACTGGACGGAGCCATGAAGTTTATACAGACATTCATGGTCCTCAGACGATGAATCCTTATGTTTGTGATCTGTTTTTAAAGATCGACATCTGCAGGCACCAATGAGTGGCACAGACAGGGTATGGAAGCTGGAAAGTATAAAAGGTAACCACATGGTTTTGGGCTTTTCATGGGACTTGTTGACATTAAGAGAAATATGGAAAATCACCAGCCTCACACTTTTACTTACTGGATGCTATTGATTGCACATTAATGGTAAGTAAAACTGGAATGTTAGCACACTACAGGTAAGACATTAGCATGTTAATGTATTCTATGCTAATTTCTATTTTTTCCATTCAAAAATCCAAACCAACCCTGTACCAAATTTGATTAACATTTTTTAAAACAGATTTTCAAGACATCCTTTTAACAAACAAAGAAACTAGACTGACATAAACCAGCCCAGTGTGTTTTAGCTCTGCAGACTCACCAAGCTTCACAGTTTGGTATGGTTTCCATCTTGGTGTCCTGTGATATTCTCTTCCTCCTCCTCCGCCTCCGTCTCTCCTCTTCATTCCTGATGGTGAGACTGACATGATAAAACGGCTTTCAGACAGGAAACACACACACACACACACACACACACACACACACACACACACACACACACACACACACACACACACACA
>JBBMJY010000012.1:23155730-23255206 GCA_037833715.1 Toxotes lorentzi
ACACACACACACACACACACACACACACACACACACACACACACACACACACACACACACACACACACACCACAGCTGACAGAAGAGTAATTGCTCTCAGAACTATAAACACATGCACAGTCACACACAATGATGTTACAACCCCATTTAATGACAACACTAACCACAGTTATGTTAACAGCAGGGTAAAGCAGGAGCTACAGGTGTCTACACCTTCAGTGTGTGTGTGTGTGTGTGTATAACAGACAAAGAGAGAGAGCGCTATAAATAATTAGTTCTCCTGTGGGAACTAAAGAGACCTAATCACTGTACAGCTCCTGGCTGACTAAGGCTCAGTGTGTGGTTGTGAACAGGTCCGTCCTATGTGTGTTTGTGTGTGTGCTTAGATTACAAAGCAAATGACTCTGGAGTAAAATAAATAACAAAAAGCCATTTCTACTGCAAAAATAACTGGACAGTGAGGAAATATGTATGTGTAAATTCAAGAATATAAGCGTGATAACTGATGCTATTAATGGCATCGCAGCAGCAGTCTGCTGTTCTGTAATGATTCAAGGCAAATGCTCCACTGTTGCTCTGTATCACAAAGTGAGGAAAGCATTTAAACACAATTACTTTGGGCTTTTAAGGAGTGCATGACATGACACACCTGATACTATTCTACTAAGCCTGCTGTATAGGTGTTAATGAACAGGTGTAATGTGACACCAGGACACTAGGACTAAAATATAACTTTATTAAGTTCTTTTTTCATTGTTGTTACTTGATAAATGCTTTGATGTGGCATATTAAATATATTACAACAATAATAAGGCAGCATTGTGTCATGCTTTTTTTTTTTTTTTACAGCTGTGTTGACCACAGTACTTCCAGAGAGCCAGTCTGCCTCTGCTAGCGTGTGTCAGCCTACATTAGAAGTGTATTCGTCTATATTACTGCAGTGTGTATGTGTGTCTGTTTGTCTCCTACCATGAGCAGCTGCAACAGCAGCACCAGCAGAAACAGCACGCGTTGGGCCGTTGGGAATTCTGGGTAGTGGTCATGCCCCGTCCCCCTGCCGTCCCGCTCAGTGCCGAGGTCTCGCTGCGACCTCCCCCCATGGCCAGCTCGCCCCCTCGCTCGGCCGGGATCGGACCTGTGTACTGCAGAGAGAGAGAGAGAGAGAGATTTGCAAATGATTTCTTCTGAACTATTATAAGTCATTTACAGTGGTGGAAGAAGTATTCCGATCTTTTAATTAAGTAAAAATATCCATACCACAGTGTAAAAATACTTTAATTAAAAATACTTTAATACAAGTTAAAGTCCTGAATTCTAACACATTATTATGTATTAAACTAATAATCTGTTTATACTAATACATCCAGTGCAGAGGTAGTATTTTACTATTGTACCTGATTGAGGTGTAGCTATTGTAGTTTTATATACTGTTAAATATTTTAGTGGTTCCCAAATTATGGGTCAAGCCCAGGCCACAAGATAAACCTGGGCGGTCATGAGAAGATTCATTCAGAGGGAAAGAGGAAAAAAGTTCAGCTACACAAATTCACATTCATTATTTGTACTTTTCTAATCTTTTTCTGAGATAATGCATAATTTTACCTCTATAGTAACAACAAAAAGAACAGAATATTAATAATATAGTAGCATGAAATGGAAAAAACAACACAAGTAAAATACAAGTATCTAAAAATATTACACAATGTACAGATAGCACAGAAACTTCAACATGACTGAAGGTGAAGGTGTGACATCAAACCTCAAAGGATGAATTCATTTTGACATTAGAACAATTTTGTAAACCCTGAAAGTCTCGAGCTGCATTTTTGCGTTTGCAGAGCTGAGGTGGATCCTCACACAGGTCTGGGAAAGTTCAGCAGGCAGATCATTTTCATGTCAATCAGGGTGAGACACAGCCACATCCAGTGGACATGAGGGGTACAACTTTTCAGAATTTTTGCTTAACAGCATGCAAAAAGATGGAAAAGAGGTTTTAACTTGTACAACAGTATCTTCCAACATCCAGAAAAGTGTCCTCTCTAATACCACTGGTGTTAGGCGGAGGCTAAAAATTGCCTTCATGTGATCATCTTTGTTTACAGTAATCACACTAAAATAGCAGAGTTAATATGGCAATCGTGTGTTGTCTTTGTGGAGGGTGGATAATTATAAGTTCACACTGAAAGACAAATAAACATACAGAGCAGGGTTTGAATAATTGTTGTTGGTTGGGTTTTGGATGGTAACATGTACATTTTGTAAACTGCTTTGGCAACATTAGTCTCAGTTAGTCTCTGTTCTTTACATTCTCTGTCTGTTTATCAGACATGCAAATAATAATAATTTGATTGTAAACTGAGATGGGAGGGAGAGGAAACGTGGAGAGCAGAGAAGAAAGAAAGATCTGTCAGTGAGATGAAGCAGCACAGCAAATTTCAGGGACCTGAAGGCAAAGTTAGAGCTGCTCTTTGCAGTGTAACCTTTGAGCTTTGAGGTTTGAAAAACGGAACATAAAGCTGTTTACATGAACTACCTTTAGATTTAGATTAAGATGAACAGAAAAAAGAACTGTACACGATTCAGTCTTGACCACATTCTAGTCAGCATTTGCAGAAAAACATGAGAGGGAGGTTGAATTATGATGTGAGAGACAGCGAGAAATAAGCAAATGGACTGGGAGAAACAGACAGAGAGCGAAGGGACAGATGACAAGAAAGACATTATGGAGCAAAAGAGGAAGGAGGACACTAACAAATTCCATACCATCTAAGAATCTCAGAGCGGGTATGGAAGAAGAGAGCGAGAGAGAGAGAGAGCATGAAGAATAGAGGAAGTGAAAGAGAGCGGGTATGGAGACAGACCGCGCAATGTGATGCATCATGTGATTGAGCTGTGATCACACAAACACACACAAAAATAATCACACATACACACTCGCGCGCACACACATGGGTACCTCTACTTTGAGTTCTAGACTAAAGATCCTGGATCAGTGGATTTGTGAGATGTTGCTGGAGATTTTCAGAGACATTTTGTGTTTGTTCGTTTTTTACAAATATTAAAAAGAATTATTTGTATATATTTAAAGCATTACTCCAAGCTCAGACACAAGTCATTATTTTAAGAGTTAAACACGGCTGCAGGGGCAAATATATACATGTATGGTCGCACACGTACACATAAAGGTTTACACAGATTTACAAAGGAAAGCAAGGCAACGCACACAAATATGCATACACACAGACCCACAGAGCTGAGTGTGTGCCAGGCAGATAATTCCATGTCGACGCAATCATCATTAGATTGGATGCATTTGTTATTTTTAAATTTCTCTAAAATGGTGAAACTACGGCTCGGCTAACATTAGACTCCAGCTGTCAACTCTGTCTGTGTATCTGCCAGCACGGGGACGGATGTGGGCCACTGACCTGTGTGTGTGTTTGATACCAACACTGCAGAGAGCGGGTGAATGTGACAGAACGCTCTGTGATACTGGTAATACTGTAAATTAGTCAATGAAAGCAGTAACCTGCAACATTTTCATGTAAATAAAAATCTGCTCTGCTGCGTTCTGTGGCTAATAAAACTCAGCCATGACTCAACATAAAGCCAGAACAAGAAGCCCAATACGAAAAACTGCAGACTGTGTTACATCTCACTCATTTTAGTCTTAAAGTCTGAACGAAACGAAGATTGTTCAATTTGTTCAACACAGGATTAGACTGAGAACAAGAAACGAAGCAGTAAAATGAGACATTTAAAATAAAATATGAGAAATGAGTAAAACACCTCAAATCTAAAATAAAAACAACAGCAGATGCTGGTTGATGAGAGGTTAATTAAGAAGGGTTGGGGAGATCAGGGCTTCAGGTGTGTGTGACCACAACGGCGCCTGAGGGAAGGAAGACCAACTTCAAGTCGAAGTGAACTGATATTTTCCTCTGTTAATGTGTGTTTGAGCAAGGCAGCCAACTGTGGAGCTGCTGACAGGTGTACAGTGTGTGTGAGTGTACTCACTGCTGAAACACACACACACACACACTGCACTAATGTCACCGTTTACCTGCCTCTGTCGGAGCAGAGACAGAGGAACACTCCCTTCCTCTCTTTTATCACCCGTACTATCTTTTATAATGCAGAGCTATCAGATTTCTACCTTTGTCTGTGTGTGTGTGTGTGTGTGAGTGTGTGACAGTGTGTGAAAAGGCAAGTCAGTACGAAAAGTGCACATGAGAATTCCTTTTTTCTGGAGGTGATGACCTAACAGGAAGGAAGGTTAATTAAGAATTCTGTGTAGAAAGACAGAAAAAGAGAAAAAATATTACGAAGAAAAAGTAATGAAAGACAGTAAAAGACTTTACAAAAAAGAAAGAAAAAGAAATAAAAAAAGAAAGACACTAATGTGTATGGTTCCTTTGGAGCAGATGTCTCACTTCCTCTTTTATTCCTCGTGTTGTTCTGTGTGTGTGTTCACGTGTGTGTGTGTTTAATAGGATTTGAGTTGGAGTGTTAATCTGATTAAACTAGATGACATTAGAAAGACTCAGAAATCGCACACACACACACACAAATCCTTGTCTTGCATTAGTTGTGAGGACACTCGGTGACAGCACGCACACACACAAGGCAGTTCACTTCCTTATCATCTCAACTCCATCTCTGTAAATATTTTTTAACCTTTATTTATCCTGGTAAGGTTGACGGAGCACACATGCCGTTTTCTCGCAGTGCCCTACTACACAAACACATGTGAACACACACACACACGCGGTGGCCAATAAGAAACTCAAATGGACCAGTTAGGAGTGTAAATGCCTTGCTTAAGGGCACACCCATTACTGAAGAGCAGAAAAAGCAGACAGATTCTCATTTAATTTCCTTAGTCACAATATCCTATGGAGAAACCTGAGCCAGAAGCTGCCGGTCATTTTCATCAGAACTGCTTGTCGGACGGTCAGATGTCTTTGGAAATACCCCTCCGCCCCAGACCTTTCCGGCATCAGAATAGGCTCGGACTGTGTCCAAACATTACAGCAAGTTTCCTAAACCGATAATCTGACATTCATGGCCGCTTCACGCTGTGAATGGCCAGCTGCGCAGAGGTGAAAAAGCAGCCAGGTGTACAATGTTGTGTCTATTTACAGTTCTATCAAAAACTACAGCTGGCTGTGTGACTCTCAGCTCCCGGCCTGCGTTAGCCGAGCAGCTGCTTTGCTGAAGGTGGTAGTTTGGCATTAGCGTGCGCCTCAGATAGCTAGCTAAACCAGGCAACAACTTTATGCTGCAGTGTGCCTCAACACATCTACCATAGTTGCTTGACGAAGCCAAACCAAGCTGTACAGCAGTTACATCAAACAACTGTCGGAGTATGCAGGGCAGAGTGTGTAAATTACAGGCTCAACACACCCACAGAGCTACAGATTTAGCTGCCCAGAGACTGCCTACTATGTTGTCTCTGTAGGTGTGATTGTTTGATAGGCTCAGACACCCGTCAGTCAAACAGACATACCACACAACTCCTCTACCCCCTCTCATAGCCTCTTGGTCTCTGTTCCACAGATCTCCTTGCTTTAATCAGACACTGTGGAAGTCTTGTCCATACTCTAAGAAAAATGTATGTAGATTGTAATGTAGATTCACTGACAGTTATTTTGTTAGTATTCAACAACAAATAATCTGAACCACAAATAAGCAAACTGTATTCAAATTCACGCATACTGCATACATGTATTCATACATCCATTCACTAACATGAATGTATTCATGAATCACATTTATACTGTACATTTAAGGGTACACATATCACACTGTGTGCACTATCATCAATCGAAGTCGTTGCTTTTTTTTATAACTTCACTGTGATCACCCTCCTTGTACTGCACTGGTTTGTTCGCATCTCTGCATGCTTTGGCAGCACAGATGGACTCGCATACCATGCAAATAAAGCAAGATGAAATTTAAATTCAGAGTGAGACACTGCCAGGGCTTTTGTGTGCTGCATGTACATTTACCAACACACACACAAATACACGCGCGCAGCTGCGCCTGCCAGCAGGGTTTAAGTAATTAAGCACTCACTTGAAGTATTAATCTGAGAGATTACTGTTCCATAATCTCACCACCTGATCACCAACAGCCCTCTGTGGATAGTGTGTGTGTGTGTGTGTGTGTGTGTGTGTGTGTGTGTGAGGGTCACAATGACAGATCAAGAGACAGTGAGATGAAATGTGAATGAGTGAATGAAAGGTGACGTATTTTATCCTGTCTTTTAAAGTGCATTTGCATGTGTTGAAGTTAAACTGGTCAGACTTGGTCAGACCCTGGACCTGGCTGGACCGCGTATGGTCAGTGTGCAAAATATTCAATGGAAAGTAGCTAAAGCATATTCGAAATGTGTCGCTAGATGATGCAATGCGCTAATTAGCATATTCATGATGTCACTGCGTTATATTAGCGTTGTGCCTTATCTCAGCTGGTTCCAGCTCTTTATCTGTTTGCTTCTCTCCTCCTCACATATAATGTCATTCAATACAGCTGAAATAATAAAAAAAAAGATAAATAAAGCTGTTCTCATTTACAGGTTTTTCTGTTTCTGTTGTCAAACAACGGAACAAGTATGAAATAGTAACTGAAACGCGGCGAGTTAAGATATACATTAGCAGTCACTTCATTTAGCTGCTGCTCGACACTGCTAAAATTCTGATTTTATAACTGTGACGTCGTCTGACAAAATAACTACACAGATAAGTTAAAGCCAACGGCTGTGCTGTGGATGTATTTACTTTAAAATGATCACTCAGTGAGAATGTTAGGAGCTTGTTCATGTCTACGTCAGCTGCCGCTTGGTCATCTGAATGAGACACGTGGGTCATGGGACGATACTGGCGGCTTTCTTCTATGAAAGGTAGCTAAGAGTTCGCCCTAAGAGTTGTTTGGTTTGTCATTAGGTGCTGTTTTGACAAGAGCGTGAAAAGTCGGTAAATCTAGTCAAAGGTGCAAGGCCAGCAACACCGCCTGTGAATACCCCCCCACCTCCCATGATGTAATAGAAGCTGTTTGCACAATTTTATTTTGAAAGAGCAACAGCCAATGGGGAAACTGCAATACTTGGCCCACCAACCAGTGGTGTAACTTCATCACTCAGTCAGTTATGGACATTTGCATTCGTCAGACTGTCGTGGTCCAACCAAAACAAAGTTGGCAGAAAGAAGCAAGAGAAGGAAGACAGAAAAAAACTAATCGAGAGACAAAAGAAAAGGAGAACAACAGGGACAGGAAGCGATTAACACATAAACAGAGAGGCAGCAGCAGCCAATGTGCGCCATCTACAGGCAATGAAAGTCAAAGCACTGCAATTTTGACATGTGCCACCTATAGACAACCAGTGCAACTGCTGCTTCTGTATACAGCTGCTGCTTCTCTGTGCATGCGTACGTGTGTTGGAAGTTTAATATTTTACATTACAGAACCCTAAAATGTAAGAGTTTTGTTAACTGTAGCATATTTTTTGCTGAATACTGGAAAGAGTACAGAGTTCACTCTGTAATGAGTGTCATAGAGGACACAGGACGCATTAGTGGAGAAAGAGAGGGTCCTCACCAGATTTTTTTCTAGCTGTTCAAAGAAATAAATGAATGGGTGATGGTGGGATGCGAAATGAAAAGGACAACTGTAAGTGTAGGCTGAATAAGTTCTGCTCTGTAGAATAGTTTGTTCTGGACAAGAGACTCGATTTCTACAATCAGCAAATAAATTGCCTGAATTTATTTTACTAGTATCATTATTGTTGATGTTGAATTTAATTTCAGACTGTGACCTTCTACTCTCAAAAACACAAAAGTTAGGTTATGCTGTTTGAATTCTGCACAACCAAACAAAATGCCCAAGTTAAGCTTGAAGGCTTTTCCCATGATTTTAAAAACTATTCCACTCTCTTCTTTGGACTCCAAGAATTTCTCTTCATTGAAGTTTGATTTTACAACCAGAACAACACGTAATTAAACATGAAGTGCTATTTTTTTCTAATAATCTGATTCTGTAATATTCATCGATGTATGTGATAATATTTTCATTGGAAAAAACAATTTCTCTTGTAAGTACTGTATCGAGTTGGAAAAACACAGTGAAAACCATAGAGAACTGACTGATCCTCAGTTGTTCAGTATATCCTCTTACTAGTTTTGTGTCCTTGAGGTTATATGGGAGCGTTTGACCATGTTTACAGTGCTGACTTGGGGAATAAAAATCTGCCACATGCAGCCATTTTGGTGTGATGTTATGGTGGTAGGTTTGAGGAACAGGAGCACTGTTTATGGAGATTTAGTTGTAAACTTGGAGCGATCTTAACCTGTTGAAAATATTGTGCCACACAGCTGAATTATTATACTGTTATTTTAACGACTATAAAAACTGTGCGGTGGTTTGAAGAAAGCATCTCAGCATCAGGTTATGCAGTAGTCCTACAACTCTGTGGAAAAGGGACCCTATTTTGGATAGGATAGGATTTGGATAGGATCTTAATTCTCCAACCCTAACCTCAACCCTGCTGATCAAATCAGGACTTCCCTACTTAACTCACAATCATGAACTTTTCCTCCGCCTGCAGTGGTTAATCAAAACTTTTCACTGGCCCATTTCTAACAAATTTGACTTATGCAACACTACACACAACACTTGGAAATAAGGAATTTAAACAGACAGCAATCTCCACTGCATATTATACATCATTCCACCTTCAGGCATTTTTTCATTAGCAGTGAGTCGTCCATTTCTAACTAAATGTCATGTCCTGTTCTCTCACGTTTTGTTCATGATTTAATTATGAGTGTGATCACAGTCAGGTTAACACTTAAAAAAGACCTCAGAGCCCCCTCAACACCATTCATAGTTACAGGTGGATTTCAGTGAGTCAAACCCCGGATCCAGAGCAGGAAAAAGAGGAAATGTTTTATGGAGGACAGGAGCTTTTCCGAACTCCTGCCCTGACATGTTGAACACTACTAAAGCTTCACTAATGCACTGTTTAACACACACACACATATACACACACACACATTTTATACAGTATGCTCCTCTCGCTCTTGATCTGTCTCTCTTCATTTATTCTTTCTTTGAAAATGTCACATGCACTCCCTCGCTTTCACACTAAAACTCCCTCTCATTTTACAACAGTCTCACTCACACACACAGACACACACACAGAGTAAGTGGGTCTATAAATCCAGGCTAACAGCATTGTGTGGTGACAGATTCAAGGTTTTTCACCAGAGGGCTGCGCCGACAAACCATATCAGCGCCCAAATTCTCCTCATCTCCTCTCCTTATATGGACAAGCCTGTCTAAACACACACACACAGACACACACACACACACACACACACACAATCAAGCTTCAACTAATTCAATGTGATTTCAAAGTTATAGTGCACAAACACATTATCATGCCCATACAATCACAAGTATATACATGTGTCGACAATCACTCCACAAACAAACACACACACACACCACTACAGCTCTGCAAGCCGCAACACACCCATTTCAAGAGCAAGGTATTTTTTGGTCAGTTGGGTGGACTGGCCCTTTAAATGCACTGAACCTCATGCAACAAGCCTACAAACAGATATATACTTAAGTGCCAGTCATTTCAGAGAAAAAAACAAAATTCGCGAGCTGACTGTTGCCACACAGGACACAACACAGGAAAAAACAAAACAAAACATACTGAATGATTTTTAACCTCTCTCTCACTCTGACAGCTGCCTCATGGACTTTATGCAGGTCTCTGTCCAACATCACCTGCTATAGGTCTTTCGTCTAATATCTCCATGACTGTCATGTTCCCATGACCAGCTCTCATGTTAGTCATCAAGTCCTCTGCTTTAGAAAGATGTTTTTAGCATCTAACTTCATGTCACACCATCACAACATTCCCTCTTTACTTTTGTCACTGGCAGCTCTATGATTAATATCTTTTTAACTTTGCTGATTTCTGACAACAGGACCTGAACTTAAGAGAAGCTTTGCAGTGTGAAATTCTTCTTTTAACTCCATGGTAACATTTTTGTGAATGAAGCTTGTCCTCAAACAGGCAGCCTTATATAGCAATTTTAGGGGTGTAGATTATGCAAAATATCAGCAGCACACACACCTCCTCGTGAACAGGTGGCATTCATCAAGCTGAAACAAGTGATTGATGACAAGTTTCCTCAGTTAAGAGAGTTTATGAATCCAAATTGGAACAGTCCTCTACCATTTCCAATACTTAAACAGCATTCATATGATGGAACCAGCGGTCTCTTGACTACAAACTGCCCTAACTTTACATTTCATCAAACCATTTTATTTTAGTAACACTTGAGACCAGGTAATCTGTCACTGAGAACGATTTGTGTGCTTATCTGGTTGTAATGTTGTTGACTACTGCCGAGCATCAGACCCAGAAACGATGTAATAAGACAGAGCTGAAACATTTAGCTAGTTAATAGATTCGTGAATTGACTGAAAACTAATCTGAAAAAAATGTTGAGAACCAGCTGATTGTTTAAATATTCTCTCCTTTTACTGTTCTTTTTTTGTGCAATGTTAAATAGACTATCTTTGGGTTTAAGGCTGTTGGTTGTACAAAGCATCAAACGTAGTTATTTCAAAGTGTATTGAACCTATTTTAAAATGATGTTGGATCTAGTGTATTATTCATAGTATGTACTACATCTTCCAATCTTACCTTAATTTTTTATACAGAAGCTGTTGCCCAGGTAACAAATAGGAAATCATATAAACAATAAACTAAAGGTAATGCCTGCATGGAAATCCATCTGAAACTTTCTGATCTGGAACATGTAAAACTTTAATTGTAAACTGTAATTTATCTGTCATTACTCAGCCAAAACATGCAAAGCTACATATGCCCATGATATCCACTTTTCAGGAACTGAGAAAAACAGCCTTGTTTAAAGCTTGATGACAATGCATTTTCAAGTTTATCAAACAGGGTGTTGAAAGAGTTTCATCAGAGAGAGAGCAGAGAGTTTCCTCAAGAACACACGGAGGGATTATTAAATCATACATTTGAGTAATGAAGTTACATTTAGTTTGGCAAACACTCTTATCGACAGAACTTGTCTCGGTTTACAGGATGAGCAGCCAGAAAGGAAAAAAAGACTACTGACACTGGTACTGCCTCGTTCTGTTGAGCTGTAAAGTCACAACTTCTAAGACTGTACAAAATAACCAAACCCTGTTCAATAAGCTTTGTGCAGCAGCAGAGCTCACCGGAGACGAGACGATTCAATGGCGGATCAACGATGGGCGACTGAATGAAAGAACAAATGGCTCCTTCTTTTGCTAATAGCGATGGTGATTCCATCAATCAACGCACCTTCACTCCAGTAAAGGAGGAAGAGAGACGAAAGGCAGTCCAAAGCAACGAGAAAAGATGGAGAGAGAGAAAGAGAGAGAGAGAGAGGGGGGGGAGGAAACAGAGTCAGTGGTATTGTGACACACAGGGCTTCTTAGTTTCTTTCTGAAACTTGATGAATCAGACACACACACGCGCGCACACACACACACACACCAACCCAACCCTACTCGTCATGACTGCATGGGCCTATTCATGCCATTATGGCTTAAAGGGAAAAGCTGCTAAAAACCAGCATTTACATTCCTTCTTTCTGTGAACTTGGACACAACTGGAGTCCAGTCTAGACTTGTCAAAGTCTCCCTCTGTTTCACACCAGACTTTAACGAAATGAATCCCTCAAGCTATGCAAATGCTCCAGGCATCTACGAATCACATCTACAAAGGAGCATCTCAATAACGCTGCCGTGTCTTTCTCCTTGTTCTTTAATAGATGGACAATGAAGAAGAGGGCAGCTGTTTGCAGGACCACTAAGAGTAGCTTGCTTTCTTCTGATTGTCTTCTGATTATATGACCAACATTATGTTGATCATATGCTTTGTCCACATACTTTCATGTACTTTTTGTCTGGGTCTGGTTTTTGTGATTTGGGTCAGTTCCAAAGAAGGGAAATCTTAATGCTTTCCTGTCTCAACATGACTGTGCCCACATGTTCAAAGCCAGATCCATAAAGAAATGGTTCTTCTCCTTTGATGTGGAAGAACTCAAATTTCCTGAAGAGAGCCCTGAACTCAGCCTCATCCAACACCTCTGAGATGAGCTGCAACTCAGACCTCACTAATCTCACTAACTTATGCTGGCTAAATGGGAGTAAATGCCTGCAGCCAGATTTCCTAAAGTTAGTGGAAAGCCCTCTCAGAGGACTGGAGGATAGTGGAGATGAGATGAGATGAGATGATGAGACGTTTGTCACAGTGTGAGTTTGCTTTTTGGTCATTAATCAGAGCAGTGTGTTGCAAGGTCAGGAAACAGGAAATGCTCTGAGTTATTACAAGTTGGAAAAAGTTGAGACAAACAGCCCAAAAAGTCACAGATCAGGTGCTGAAGTGTGAGGAACAAAAATGTATCAGATAGTTTGGTTTCATAAGTTGGTCACAAGTTTCACCCAATAGAGCTGTGAAGTGATTGTTTTTCTCCATTCTGTATTCACATGACACTTTTTTATTTAAACATTATTACGGGACTCTCCTGGATAATGTAATGGCCCTACAGGTTTATGTCAAGCCTGCCACTTTTAATTATTTAAACTTTGTAAGAAAGCATGTTCTAGCAAAAATGTCTAAATACTACAATACCCATGAGCCTCAGGTGCTGTCTCTATGGAGAACAAAACCAAGGTCAGAGGTGCAAATCAGAACAGCTGGGAATTCTAAACGCTTTGTTGTTGCAAACATGAAGCCATAGCTGCTGGATTCTATCAAAACTGAGAGAGAATTGAAATGAATTAATTTAAGTTGCAGACTGTGCTTTCAGTTTTCCCAACACAGTAAACTTTAGCTCGCGACTGCCATCAGTGGGTCATCAAGTTAAAGTTGGTTTAAAGTTTGTCTTGATCAAATGGACTCACCACCTCCACCAAACTAACCAGTTTACAAGGGGACACAATATGGATGTACTCCACATACTTTTGGTCACAAAGAACTTGTGAAGATCTGAGGCAACATCAGAAAAAAACTTCTTCATCAAGCAACGGGCTACATGAATACAGACACTGTTGCACTGTACATCACAGCCTCAATGAAATGTAAAGACGAGAGAGAGAGAAATAGGGAAAGAGAGAGGGGGAGATAAAGAGGGAAAACAGGTGAGGCAGATATAACACGAGAAAAAAGAGCGAAGGGAATGGGAGGAATGGAGGAGAACAAGATAAGAAAATGAGAGGGAGACGGCGAAGGAAGAGTAAGAGGAAAAGATAAAAGAGAGACGGGGGGAGAAATGACAAGGGAGAAGATGGAGACAAGCTGACAGCGGTTATATATAGTCAACAGTGGCAGTGACAAGTGGAAATTAAGTGACAGTTTAATTTAGGACAATGATCAAGAAGGAGGAGAGGAGAGAAAATGCATTCAAATGAAAAGTATAGTATAGTAGAGGCCCACCAATACTCCGTTTTTCAGGTTGACATCGACATTGATATTTGAAAGTTTAAAAGCTATGATAACTAAGGATATGTTGGCCGATACATAACAGTTTGATTAAGCTAATTAATAGCTCAAACTATCAGTTAAAAGCAAAAAAGCTAGGCTTTGTATTGTTATCTTCCAGGGACAATGGAAGATATGTTAAATGAACCATTTAGATTTTGAACAGATAATCAAAAATAATGACCACGTGAAAATGTTCACGGTTTGTCTGAAGGTGATTTTAAAAGCTGTCTGTGGAGTTCTTGTTAACAAACAAAAAGTTGTCTTTCTTACAAAAAGGCACTGCATGTATTCTTCGAGTGCATTTGCTTTGCCACAATAATTTTTGAAAACTTAAAAATCCATGTTTGCAAGCTTGAAACCTTCTTCTTCTTCCCTGCTTTTGTTGGTGCGTGGCTGCATTTCTTGGCACATTACTGCCACCAACTGTCAGTCAGCAGAATAGTGCGAAACCCCTGAAGGAATCTGTTCCTTGGTGGTTGTAAATACTGCTCCATAGTGCTACTAGTGATCTAAAGGTAGCGTTTTATACTAGGATACGAAGCAATGCTCCAACAAAGGCAGGGATGAAGAATATGGCAAGCTAGTAAACATGGATTAAAACAATGCTAGTTTTAGCGTACTCTGTACTGAGAGAGTCCCATTATTTCTATTATTTCCACTGGTGTGTTTCTTTGCTAACAGACGGGTCTTTCAGTTACAGAAACATTTCCCGGACAGTGAAACAAATAGAAATTTAGAGAGACATAAAGAGATGAACACAGAGAGGAAAAGCAATAACAGAGCATGTGGGAGACAGAAAGAAGAAAAAGTGTAGTTGGTTTACCAGTACGTCCGTCATGACGTGAGGGCGGGCAGTCGGTTAGTGTGCGAGTCGTCAGCGATGTTAGCAGGCCGGACACATGCATGTCATCCCCCCCTCTGCCTCGGACCTCTCCTTTACAAATACACATAAATACACAGACACGCACGCACACACACCCACATACACAAAGGGGATTGCACAAATGTATGTGCAAACATGCAGTCACGCAAATACGCCACACAGAAGCACACAAGCACAATCAAAATGCATCACATAAACATACACAGTGATACAAGTATATGTGTGAAGTCCCATGCAACAAGATGTGCACACACACACACATAAAAGCACACACAGCAAACACAGGGTGTTGCACCAATCCCAGGGGTATGTACATTTATCCACAAAAGACATAGGTGTACACACACACACACACACACACACACACAAAAGGAGAGAAAAGGAGACTTCGTCAATGGTGGATCCTCCACCTATTACACAGTATACTGAAAAAGGCATAGATAAAAAAAAAAAAAAAAAAATCAGATAATCATGAAAACGAATTCAGTCAAATGATGCACAAATTTTAAGCCAAATTTGTGTCAGTGACAGGAAGTTAATCAGAGTGTGTATACCTGGGTTTCTCTCGCACACATTCTGAGGATGTCCTAATGAGATTATCTAATCAAGAGATATAAAAAGTCGTCTCTTGGTACATTATGGTGTGTCATTGCTATTTCCCATCTAAGGTGATGTGTGTGTTACTTTCACACATTTAACAAATGATCAATACAAACACTGACTCAGCAGCCTCCCTGGAATCTGAACATGCAACCAATCTGTATCAGCACTGATGCTGACCTCATTAACTGCACTGGGTATCCGCCATGACTGAACCAATCCACAATATATGCAGACTCTTCATCAATGTTATTATAAGATTCTGTGTTTCAGTGCCAGTTAAATTCATTGGCTCATGGCTGACTGCAGTCTCAGTGAGGTCCATACACTGAGGTATACAGATCTGTGGAAAAAGGAGAGCACTGGTATCAGATCAGTGCTAATCATTGGCAGATAAACTGAACTTAGGTATCGCAGCTGGAGAGATAAAGTTGGATCAATCCCTGCCTAAAACACCAGTGAATACTGGGCTAAAACCAGGAGAAGAAATCCCTGGCTACTGGACCAAAATGAAGATAAAACACCTCTGAATACTGAGCCCAGCCAGGGTCTGAAAACCAAAGAACACTGGAGCAAAGGACGTCTAAACATTATATAATACTGGACCATACCAGGATTTTAAAACCAGGTCCTAATGGAACAACCCAGGCCTAAACACCAGTAAATACTGTACCAAACCAAGGCTAACACAACACCAAATATTTAACCAATGCAAGGATAAACATAATACTGGACCAATTCAGGGACCAATTCATTCAACAGAATAGTTTCAGGATGTTGAAAAGTACATAATTTTGCTTTGGCCAGAAACTGTAAAGCTGCTGTACAAAAAACTGAAAATAAAAATGATAAACAAACGTGTGCTTTTCTTCATAAAGTTAGAGAGCAGAGTTGCGAGGTTTTTACAGGAGCTGTGTCCTGTGGAAGTTTACCTCTATGGTTCATTAGATTTTTAAATTCCCCTCAAGTGAGTAACTTGAATTCCACATTAAAGCCATGAGACAGAGATTTCTGGCAAGGCTGTTGCTCATCATGCAAATTAGTTTCAATAAGGAAAGCTAATGATGCTACGAAGTTATTTTGGTGAAACAGAAAGACTAATTTTGGGACTCTGGCTGTCAAACAAGACTTCATAAGCAGAGATTTACTGTTAGTGTGAAAATACATGCAACTTTATATTAATATCCCCATAAGCAGCACATGACATATGGCTCACTTGACATACATTTTCACTCATGGGCACTTGTACCACTCTGCGGGGCCTCATACCTTCCCTGTACTATTTTGATGTGATCGTAAAGGTGCAGTGTAAAGGTGAATTTGAACTGTGAAGACCTCATCGCCCAGAAATCCAGTCAAGTGATAACAGGGCTTAAAGCTACATTTGCACTGCCTGGCAGAGGTGACACTTTTATAAAAAAAAATTATTTAGAAATGATTTTTTTTTGCCTTTATTGGAAGTCGATTGTGAGGAGAGAACATGGGAAACATGGGCACTGTGAAGGGTATAACATGCAACAAAGCTTCCCACCTGGAACTGAACTATTATGTAGCTACCTGTGCGCTCCGAGTTGACCATTTATGAGTTGTAGCTGACATGTGTCACAGAGCACACAGAGCAGAAGTGTATCATGAACAAGTAAACAAAGAAAACGCATGTGGAGTGCACTGACAGTAGATTTTTGAGGTTTTGAGATTTTGCATATATGCCGATACAAATGATAATATTGGCAACGCTAATGTTTGGTTTGGACTCTAATATTTTCAGATCGGATTTGTGCCACACAGACATAAGAACAAGACGTCTTTATCTACTTTCTGACATTTTCTTGGCCAAATGACCGATCGAGAAAATAATTAACAAATGAATCAGAAATGAAACTAATCGTCAGATGAAGCCCTTTATTTGATTTCATAGCCTGTTTTCAATTTGTCTACAGCCACGGGAACAGCGTGTCTTTAACTCCACTTTTGGAGACATATTGGTGAGTTCATGTTATTTGAAGAATGACATGTTTCCCTATGGGCTGAGAAAACACTACAACTTCTTGATGGGATAACCTCAAAAATGTGTGGCGGTCAAACTAAAAATAGGGCAGCATTTTTTTTAGTTCCTTAACAAACATTTGACATTTGAGAGATATTAGGTTTTTAATGACATGGGAACACTGGTTTTGAGTGAATTTTTATGGACTTAAACATCAAACCAGCAAGATAGAGGGACTGGGAAAACCCCCTGACACTAACTGGATGACTGGATGATAATGAAGACACACGCACTAGAGAGAATGGCAACCACATTCATAGACACAAATACACACTTGACTAAAGTGAGTAAGTAAAGACTAACAGACAGAGACAAAGAATAAGAGACACAAATGGGGAGACAGAGATAGCAAGAGAGAGAGACTCAGGAAAGAAAGGTGATGACCAACTTGAAAAAAAAAGAGGAAGCAAGCAACAGACACAATGAAGAAAGACGCAGGAAGAGGAAGTGTGTACCAACTGGCAAGAAGAAGAAAAAAAAAAACAAACTTCTAGACTCCTGATCGGACATAGGTCAATCTGAGATGTGGTGTGTTTCTTAATGTTAGGGTCGGGACCCCAAAATTAGACACAGATCTCGTTTTCTGAGAGCTAATGCTGTTTGTACTGGTTTCCATGGTGATGTAGTACTCAACTGCTGCTTTAAGAGAAAATCTCCAAATAAATGTCAGATCATATAGAGGAGGTGATTTCTGAGGGTGTATTCACACTCAATGTGTTTGAAGATGTTCAATCAAACTTTTCGCCCTTGAGCTTGGTTTATTCAGTCACGTGAGAACAAAGTTTTTAGACCAACAAAACCTCAGAGAGGCGCCTAAAAACGAATCTCACTTATTTTTCCAAGACTAATTCAAACCAGCAACAGGGGAGGACCCCAAAAACACAAGGATTTATGAGGATAAGAGGAGATGGATGTTGTCGAGTGGTTCCACATGCTCGGACACAGCAAACTGAAAACAGAGAAGAAATGCAAAGAGCTGTACTTTCAAAACCTGACAAGCCTGACACTTCCTTCCACCTGCATTTCTAATTTCAAAACGTACCTTCCTGTGCAACACCTTCACTCAAAGCTGTCCACTATGATTCATGAAAAGGCATTTACTACACAATGAGGCGATGAGGAGGCTGAAAGAACTACAAGGAGGGATCACTTGTATAATCCCATCTCTGCTCAAACTCAGTATACTTTAACGCAACAACACATTCATTTCTGCTTTTGTTGTGTCTCTTCCTCTTAAAAGCTCCTAACCACAAGCTACACCTTATATGGTCATAAATAGGAATTATACCACAATCCTAAAAGTCCCAACTGGAATATTAAACTTATAGTTTATACTAAAGTTGTGCTATTAAGGATAATGTATACAATAAGAGTACCACTGGACTGCTGAAGGTGTAGTATGTAGGAACATCATACTGTCAGTTTATACATAAACATGCCATCGAGTACAGCAAGGTCACTATAAACTCACAAACCACAGAGACACTGTAGGAAAAAAAACCGACACTGGTGATTTCTTTTGTCTTAACTGTGCAAAATATCAGCTGATGGAGCTCTTTAATGTTAAAACTGTTAATTTTCACTTTTATTCCGCTGTGACAACACAATAACATTCACTGCGATTTTCCTGAGGGACTTCAGGAGTCAAACTCAGATCCAGACAGAAGCACAAAACTTCGATAATCCTTGATAATCATGTTTAAAGTCAAGCCCACCTAAATAAGTCAGGCCAACAAACACTTTTCAACAGCTATGCTTTCATCATGACGTTTCAACATCGCATCACAGGTTTCGAACATTTCTTCTCCCTCTAGCTACAAGTTTAATGCTGATAACAAATGTTAAAAGCGTACTCCTCTAACACTATCAGACTCGCAACGGACATTTTTTAAAACAACACATCAAAATCAAAAACCTGGCGCCAACATTAACCACAATACAAACTGACTGTTGAAAATTTGGTCAGAGATTAGAAGTGGCTTACGCCACCTCAAGCTGCTACCTTCAAAGAGAAATGAGGAGCAGCCTACAGAGGTCTGGTGAGTTCAGTTCTTTCTAACCCCACACCTTCAGGCCTCCTGAGGCAACACGCGGTAGTACTGCCCAAGACCTTTAAACAGACTTTGTTATATTAAACCTGTTTCCCTTTAATATTAAGGCATTAAATTTGATGTGTTCAACTGCCCAAAAAAGGCAACTGGTCAAAGATTAGACACATCACCTCTAGCTGCTGTATTCATCCAATAATATAATGCTGTCATCTGCAAACAAGTTGGCAAAATTGTAGACCAAGATAGGTTTCACAGCCTGCTACAGATGCACCGATCCAAGCACCACAGTAATCCTCATGTTACCTTACATAAAAATTATCCCAATGAGTTCCACGTAGCTGGGTAGGCAGCGGTATGAGATCATTACTTGCTAATGGCAGAAATCCTGAGTTATCAGAACTGGGATTGGTAAAGACATGGTCAGTGCCCTAAAATGCACAGGAATCAGAATGGTCTTCATACAGTCATCAATCATCAATACTTAATGTATCACCAATTCCCAATGTTCACTTTCCAACTGGAGAGCAAGGCAAATGTAAGACCAAAGTGCGCTAACTAAAGTTTGAAAATGTTTGTTTTGGAGCAGAAAATTTTTAAATGTTTAGTTCGGTTATGCAGCATTGTGTCACGAGGCCAAGGAGAATTTGCTCGAGAAGAATTGTAAAACTGTAAACAGGGATAGCTAAAGTAGCTAGAGTAGTGTCCTTCCTTTTTCAAATCTGCCTTACCACTTTATCCTCAGACATGAGCACAGTTTGTCTCAGCTGGCAGAGAAAAACCGACGTGTCACAGTAAATCAAAATGGAAACAGAAACTAGAACTAATCGCAAACAAAATCCAAAGAAAGCAAAGATTCAATTCAAATGAATGAAGTTTGGTGCAAACTTTTAACCGTCAAACATCCAGTTTGACCTGGGCCTTTACAGCTGACCTGTGTTACAGCTGAATGCACCCACAGCAGAAACATTAGGCTGACATTCAGTTTACTGCCCTTCTCTCCAAACTGCCTGACCCTCACACATGACAACTGAAAAATAAATTGAAATTTAAAAAGGGAAGAAACGCCAAAGTAAAGCGAGGAACCCCTTTTCTCTCCTACCCATGAGCTCTTTGTGTGTTGTGCGCGTCCTGTTTTATGTTGCAGAGAAAAAGAGGAGCTGAAGACAGAGCAGTAGTGTGAAACACCCCCGCAGGTGTCAGTGTCATTAAGGGAACCGTTAAAAAGAAGCGGAAAAGGACGGAAAGGAGACAAGACGAGGGTTCGCTCGACTCCTTCTGCTCCTCTTTCCCCCGAAGACTGCCCGACTGCCCGCTGCCCAGAGGAAGGAACCGAGGAGGCAAGAAAGGCAAGAAGGAAAGGGAAGGAGGGGGTGAGGGAGGAAGGAGGGAGGGGAGGGGAGGGGAGGAATCACGGAGACCGACCTTTTCCTCAACACCGCGGAGCGGGGAAAAGCCCCGCCGCTGACTGGAGACCAGGGAAGGGGAAATTAAACTGAAACCAGCACCCCTCCCCTCCCCGTGTTCAAGCTCGTCTCTGCAGCCGATCACATACTCACAATCTTGGCATTAATAAGGTCCGGAGGGCGGTATCCGCTGCGCTTTCGGAGGCACATCCGTGTGTTTTTTGTTTTTTTTTTTCTTCCTCTGCCGCTCCGCACCGGGGGGTTCGGTGCGTGGATTTTTTTTTTTTATTTCTTTTTTTTTTTTTTCTAAATATCCTGCCGCCGCCGCTGTATCGGAAGAAGAAGAAGAAGAAGAAGAAGAAGGAGTCCTCCTCCTCCCCCTTCTGCTGCTTTCCTCCTGCTCGGGTTTTTCCCAGAGAGAGAAAGCGAGAGAGAGACAGTGATAGAGAGACCCACAGAAAGAGCGTGTGTGAGAGAGAGGGAGAGAGATCACCGCCCCGGCGGACAGGGGCGGCAGAGCGCATGCGCAGATTCACGCGTCCATCCAAGCGGGAGGAGACCCGGAGTTCTCTATAATAACTTTATATATATATATAATAATAATAATTTTGATTTGTTGTACGTGCTATTGCACGTAATAAAACACCACGTAGAGTCATTTAAATACCAGAGCAAGGGGGTTTTATTGATAAAACTATTTTTATCTGCTTTTATGCATTCTCATACATTTTTATATGCATCGATTTCATACATATAAATTCGTTATAATTTTGCAATTTAGTCTTTTTTTACTTATATATTCATACATAAAGAATGATGAATTCAGTTGAATGTAACTTTACATGTGCATATATGTTGTTATATGCAGTCAGCCTAGAAAATACAGGCCCCCAGGTGTACGTTTTCTGCGTGAAAGGCAATTTTAACGGACTGCAGATGTTTGTTTATAAAATATAGGTAATTTAGACACAACATGGCTCATCAGTTTATATACATAACATAACCACAGCACATTACAATAAATCTTAGCGTATAATTTTTACACTTAGTTACTAAACAAGGGGCTGTTATAAAAATACAAATTTACAGTGACACAGAATCATAAAACAGATTACTGACACAAGTTTAAAGTTTAAATTTGCTAATAGTATGAGATGCAGCATGTTGGGACACACTGATGACTATGACAAGTAGAGAAATCAAGTGACCACAAATAAAGGCTTTCAGTAATATCCTTCCTTGCATGTGCACCATTTCATTTGAGTTTCATAAGGATGTACTTTACAGGTCTCTGCAACACTTGTTTAATCAACCAACAAGTCATTGTTGCAATGGTTTGTTGGTTGATTAGAGAAAAAAAAAAGACACGTATACCTAGAGAGGGAGAAAAACAACACCAGGCTTCCTCCATCAGCTACAGTTCCTTCTTTCCAGGAATTTCAAGGTTCACACATCCTCAAACACATGTTCAGATTCAGGACAATTAACTACAACAGCCACAACTACTGTTAACATTATATTCTGATGCTTCCATTAAAACACCCATATTAGCATGTAAGAAGATAATGTTCATGAGTGTAGCTAAAGAGCAATTTGAAGTTCAATATCCATCTGTCTACCTGTGTTTGGTTCCTAAGGTTTTCTTACTGGATTCATTTGTTAGGGGTCCTGATTTTTCATGTTGCCCCTTGGTCTAAGTTGAAAATGCTGCAACTTTCAAACGGATAAAGGGCAAAGACTTTTAGGTTTTATGTCACCACGATGAAAGTAGAAAAAAAAAGATAAAATCACAGTTGTCTCAGTTTAAATGTACTATTATATCAGTTTTAACAGGAGGCAGATGTTTGGTAAGCGGCTGCTTCACATGATGTGAATGGACCAACAGCAACAGGAGGGGGCGCCATACACCAGGGAGAGAGGGGGAGAGGGAGAGAGAGAGAGAGAGAGAGAGAGAGAGAGAGAGAGAGAGTCAATCAAACAAACAAATAATTAAAACAATAAAATCTTTGAGAATATATTGATTGAATAACATTTCCTATTCTATTCTTGCAGAATGGTACTTTGGATATTAGTACCTGATACTATATAGTAACTCTCATCATAACCAAACAATGTCAAACTGCCAGTGAAAATGTCAAAGATGCACTGGTCCGGTGAAGCCAGCTGTTCTTGTTTCTTTCCATCAGACGTCTTGGACACTGTGTCTCCTGCCACACTATGTATGTGAGTCATGCATAAGGGAAAATGTGGCCTCCTTCGAATCAGCTGCCTGCAATATTGATGATCAGAGAACTGAATTTGAATTAATACCCAGCTTCTGACATTAATTATTGGAGGTAAAATCTGCTTTTGCAGTCCAGCACCCCCTGTTGGAATACTGCTCCTGCCACTGAGCAGAGCTGGCTTTAGTCTCCACCACCGTACATTATCAGTGGTTAACCTTTGATCGCTGATACACTTCTGAATCATATCTAGTGGCACAAATCTCCTCTGATACAGGTGTGAGGTCTTATCAAATGCATTTCCACTGCCTAAAGCATATCTGCTGCTTTGTGTGCGGGAGACATGAAAACACGCAGTGAGGCCTTGGTTTATTATAAATCTTACTAATGTAACAACACAGGGCAAAAACACACAGCATGATGGAGCTCTTCAACAAAAGTAAATCATATCTCAGGTGTTAATATGAGTAAAATATGCTCAAATGATGTAATGGCTTAAACTATGCAAACATGAGTGTGTCTTTGCTGTAATACAACACTGAAATACACTAAACCTGCCACTTGTCGAATGTGCTTTTCAGTGCTCTTTGACACCACAGGGGGGCACTAAAGTTGCACTTCAAGCCTTTGATACACAGCATTTTGAGGGTATGCAGATGGTCTGTTTTCTATAGACAGACACTGACCAGCAGTTTCATTCAGGAGGTGTTTGCTCCCTCGGCTCCACGCATTTGATTTGTCCTCACAGAACCTGGGCTGACTGCAGTTTGTATTGTTTTTATGACCTTCATCATTCAAGTAAGGTCCACTGAAACTGTGCTGTTGTGTCTCAGCAAAACCCAGATTCATGTTCACATCCCTTGGAATCATCACCTGAGTGCTGCCTATACAGCTATAGTCTTATAGTGATTGGTTCAGATGGAGGAATTGGGTCTTAATTGCTTTCCCTGTGGATACGGCCATCAGTCATCATTTGATGTCAAGTCAATTTCCCTCTTCACCATGTATGTTTCAGAGGATGTCACAGAGAAAAAAACCTACAGCATCGTCATCAGTAGATTTTGCAGCAGAATAACACATTACCATTCTGTATTTCAGTGCTCTCAGTGTTTTACTGAGAACTTGAAATGAGACAGGCATGGTCAGGCAGAAAGATGAAGCTTTGGACAATGACAGCAGTACAATGATTCACCTCTATTCACCACATTAGTTTACATAAAGACAAAACTGCATCAGTCTGCCTGTGTCACATCGCTAGATCTGTAAATGGATATTCTTAAATAAGCTGTCCTGTTCAGTGTCAGGTCAAACTGTCTTGCCGACATTAAAAATAAAATACAGGAAAAATAAATACCTCCTCCAGCATTACAGTGTCTTTGCATTATGGAGATGGGATAGGATTCCTGTGATGTTTTATTTGTAACTTGTAACTTTACACTACATGTTTATTTTCTGAAGATAACGAGAAAAGCTAAAAATATCAAATTTCCACTTTTATATCTGAGGTCAAATGTCATCCTGTCTCTGTCACCACCAGCTCACTTAAGAGAGATTAAATTCAACAATGCCCAGGGAGCTTTTTTTCCCCTTCCTACAGAGATTTTGTAAGGTTGAAGCTGGGCTGGAGAGGAGGAAGTGAAACCTCCACCCGTGGCTGCAAAACAGGAAACACACACCCACGCACTTACTTACTTACAGTTTTGTCTCTACATGCATTCGTACTAAAACCCTAAAAAGAACATTTCTGCACATTTGTTTTCCTGTAGTGTTCTTCATTCCTTTTTACCTTGATGACTGTATCTTTCTGTTGTTCCTGTTGTGCTAACTACATTTTCTACTGTGGCACAACTTAATGCTGTAATCAGCAAATCCCCCTGTTGAGTTCTGAACACAGACAAAGAGAAAAGCAGATTGCTGAGAATTATTCATACTTGAAGCTGCCACACACACACTCATACTGCACACAGAGAGAGTGATAACACAGACACAACAAGAGTTCCCAGTGGGTTAAGACCTAATTCTCTAACTTGCCTACTGCAGTTTTGAGCATCCAGTCAGATCCCAGGAAGCAGCTTCCTCTGATCATTTCCTTGCTCAACTCCCCTTTGATGTTTGAAATATTAAATAAAAATATAGAGATATATCATTTAAATCTCCAGTAATCATTGAAACTGAATCAATTGCCTGTGTAATGTGAAAGGCACTGATTGCATGTGGTGAGAAACCTGCAGTTGATCACAACTCTGCAGCCCCACTTACCCTTTTAGCCTTTTTAAGCTCATGCTTTGGTTTTATGGCACATTTGATGGTTCAGTGTCAGGACTCTCATTAACCTAGTTTCCAGCAGTAGGCAGGAACCTAGCTCCGATAACCCCACTGTAGTCCACATTCTTTCACCATGCACTCACTCAACCACACACACCCCTGTGGAGAACAGACAAATATAAAAATGATCATGACTGCAGAGAAGGATTTGTGAAAAAAAACTCCACAGATTCATAAGATAGACACATGTACTGTCATGCACATGAACATACTGTACTGTACCTCAACCAAACGACATAATCTATATACTGTACAAACAGCCCTACTGTGTGTGTGTGTATATATATCACACACACACACACACACAAACACACAGTCATGTGCAGTAGAGGGACAGAAGCACATACACTAATTATAAATGCAAGTTTACATAAGATGTCTTTTGATCATGCAGATGAAACACTGGTGACCTCTATGAACTCTCCTCACAACTAAACCTCTTGAATTCTCAGTCTGATTTAATGTGGAAAAACAGTGTTTGTCTGATCCCACTCACATAGGATTGGTTTCTTAAAGACAAAGATACAGGCTCGACTCAGGCCTCAAAAACTACTATTCAGAGAGGCAAGTAAAAAAATACACAAAATTGATTTTGCTGAAAAGATGCCGACCATAAATAGCATCAGACATAAAATCTAAAATCAATTTGACCAATTCATCATTGAGCAAAACAACAGAACTTTTCTGCTCTACTTGTGTTGAAGCATGTGCTCAACTCAGTTCTGTCATTTTTTTTGAATATGCCTGACATATGCAATATCTCTTGCAAGAGGTGCAGTTTTTTTTTTATCAGCAGTTACTTTCCCATCACAATGTAAATGGCAGAGGAAATTAGTGGTATATAAATGTAATTCACAGGAAACAGGGTTGATGGTGTTGACTGCTTCCGTCATCGAGACATGAGGGAGTAGCTATAATAGGAGCAGCGTCTGAGATTGTCTGCACACAGCAGGTGTTTGGAGCTGAAGTGTCTTGAGGGTTGAAGGTGAAAAACACAGACACAGCCAATCCGGACAGGATTAACATCCCTGCTGCAGAGATGAAATTACCTGACCTCCCCTACAGACACAAATCTTGTCTGAGTCTGAATGGAGCTTATGATGTGGCACAAAATGACACATCCCATTACTGACATCACTGCAGCTTCTTTGACAGTCACCCATGGAGAGACAGTTTATTAGTGTTGTGCTGAATGTGAACAAACACATATCCTTAGGCTGAACTTGGCAAGCTGAAATTTCTGCATCACAACTTCCCCCACAGCTGTCTGAGAGCACCAACCTTCAAATGACAACTCCAAGTCAGTTAACTGAGGTAACACAGGGCTGAATGGAAATGATTCTGCATGTGCATTTATACAGTCAGGTTATCAACCTGTAAGTGTGTAGACTTTCAGGAAACCCATGCAAAAAATTATAATATAGCCTTTTAGCCACAGTACACCAAAATACTTACATTTCTGACAAATGTCGTCCTCTATCACTACCTAATTAGTGATTACGATAAAAGCAGCATAACTAACATTAAAAAAAAAAAAAAACAGACACAAATAAAAACTCATTCACTGTCTCTGGGTCTGTTAATGTCTGGTTCTAAAAAGCTGATATTTTGGAAAATGTTTGGTTTGAGAAATGCAAACACACCAATCTATGTCGAGCAAAAAGCATCATTGAAATGTTCTTTCGGGAGCCAAAACAGCCCTGCTTTCAGATTCATGACCATGAATTATTAATTTGACCACTTGATCTTGGAAGCCAGTGGGTTATAAAATTTCCTTGAAACAAAGGAGGAGGAGAATGTGAGCCTTTATTCCAAGCTAAAACATGGAAATTACCAGAATCTCATGACCACAGCGAGATGTAGCTACTGAGCAAGACCCAGTTTTGGGTTTCATCTCTGATTTCTAATATCCTTCAGGCTCATTTTAGCAGACAGAAATGTTAAGGACTCATATATAATTCAACAGAATGGTCACAATATGCGGCTCAGTATTCAAATGCTTCACATGTGCAGGATAAAGGAGGACTTCTGTATCTCAATCTGACTGCTCTTCTCTTGTCTGTCATGCTGGGACATGTATTACACACAACAGACGTAACGTGAAGAGCCAGGCTAAGTGCTATGAGTATGACTCACTCAGACCAAATGAGTGTGTGCGTTTGCCTGTGTGCATATTACCTATGTTCATTATACGGTCTAAATCAACGTCAGTCCTTTGTGGTCCTCCATCCTCCATTATCTCTTCCAGTTTCTGTCTCAGGAGAAAGAGAGAGAATGAGAGTGATGGGGGTGAGAAAACAAAAGAGAGAGAGAGGGAGAAAATTATTTACCAAGGCAAACTGGGCTCAGACTGAGAGGCAGTGCTGTTGGCTGCCAAAAGTGAAAGCACTTAATGGACGTCTAGACAAAGTCTCAGTGCAACATGCTTCAGTGCTGAGATCAAATCAGACCCCCAGGATCAGATTTAGGAAAACTGGTGTTTGGTAATTAAAAGTAATTGGTAGATGTGGTAGATCCAGCAGGTGATGCGTGCTTTCTGGTTGCAGGCAGGTGGAATGGGTGAGAGCAGAGGAGATTTTTTTAGCTTAACCTAACCACACTTTAACTGTGACTGATCTGAAAACACTCATGTGTAAAAGTCTAAAAGCACTAACAAATGATGTCGTCCTGCTGGTAGCAGTGTCAGATCAGAAAATGTTGATATGGACAATTTTGGAAGTTGGTGATCAATAAAATAGTTTGTTGTTTCAGACTGGATGACCTGCTTTAATGGAAGTTGGAATGAGCGTTATAAATCTTTATCCAAAATCCACAAGTCTGACCACAAACTTTTCAAAATACAACCAAAACTATCTGCATGACAACACGCTACAATGTGCTGTATGCGCAGTTAACTCAACAACAGAAAGTCTGGTTGGTGACAAGACACAAGTCCGGGCGAAATGTTCATCACACCATCATCATCCTGTAACACTGTCAGTCTGTCTCCCTCTTACACTCAGCAGGAGTCTGTCTCTTATTCACACTCCGTCTTGTGACATAAAAATATGGCATGACAAACCGTGTGTGTGTGTGTGTGGTTCTGAAAAAAATCAACATATCCTGTGACCATGTGACCTGCAGTATGCTGCAGAGGCTCTGCTTCTCGTTTAAACTGATAGAGGAAGTGATGCCACTGCTTCCTGCCCTCTTCTTCTTCTCTGTCAGTTAAACATGTTATTATCGAGCCATGTGGCACAGAGGACAGGGCAGAGGCCAAGCTGAAAAGGTGAAGCAGATGAAGAGAGGTGGGTGGTGAGATGAAGCACAGTGAGATTGAGAGAGCATCCTCTGACATGGCGATGATTGGATGGATTACGTTGCCTTCAGTCACGTATCAGTCTATCTCCCATCTCTCCTCCTTCTCCCACATTGTCCTCGATTATTAACCGCCTCACTTCTCTCGTCTTCGTGTCTTTTTCTTGATTTTTTTTCTTCATTTCAGTGATGCAGAATTGTCAAACATGCTAACATGCTGACATCCAATGTTCTCACCATCTTAGTTAACCTTTTAGCATGCTAATGTTTGCCTAGCAGAACTAAATATAGCTGTAACCACAGCTGAGGCTGATGGGAATGTAATTAGCTTTGCAGGTATTAGGTCACAAACCAGAGTATTGGACAGATTAACATTTTGGCCTGATGGTGGTGCTAGATGACACCACCATTCAGAAAGCTGTGCTGCTACCAAGGCTAAAAAGAGAATTAGAGTAGCAAATATGAGACTAATGCTTTTATTGGGAGTGTTTTCAAACTGAATTTTTCAGTTTTACCAGAGAAAAGGCTTGAAGGATGAAGACTAACAGACTGGTTTGGCAAATGTACTTCTGGCTAACTTCCCCCACCTACAGTAAAGTGCAGGACAAAGCTGCTCCTCTGAGCTTTTCTCTGGGAACCATCTAGGACGGGCTCCCACACAGTGAGATAGCCCCAAACAGGGCTTGCCTTTTACTGCCACCTTACTGTATCACTTGTACCCCTCCCTTCCACTTGTGTTTTCACTTATTCTCCACCTCTCTTCATAATACAAATCCATTATACCCATCCTCACTCCTCTCTTCCTGCCCTCTCATCTCCAACCTCCTCGACCTCCCAGTTCTTCATCTCCTCCTCTTGCCGCCTAATCCTTTGTAGCATTATAAACAATAATGCTATGTCTTTATGTAACAGAAACCCAGTTAATTCTGCTTATTGATGGCTTGGTCTGGAGCAGCAAGCCAGCCGGCGCAAAATGGTCATCATTTTTCACTGCTGGCTCATTAACTGCAGACGGTTGGCAAAAGGTTAGTTGGGTTTTTTTTCTGATCAATTCTTCACAGCAGCACTAACTTGTTTCTACTATTATGGAAAAAGCGAGGGTCTGATTAAAATCACATTTATATTACCTGATAGAAGTTTAGTTTTAGATTTTATAGTTACCAGCTACGACAGTGAGGCTGGAATTATTTCCACTTGTGTGTGTATGTGTGTGTGCATCATGGCAAAATGTAGTCCTGAAGACACCCACTGTAGTGGGAGCACTTTGGCAGGTAGGAGCACCTTACAGCCCTGGCCCACATCAGTGTACCCCTATTTCAGACATTCCTGTCCAGTTAAAGATGTCAGGTAAAACCAACCCATGAAAACAGTAGCTGGACTGTGTGTTAATCTGGCTGAAACACCCATTGCAAAGATGCTGGCTGTAAGCAATGGCCTGTATGTGTGTGGTCTGTACCTGTATCTGTGTGTGTTTGTGTGATCTCAGATTCAAACATACAACTCACCACGAGCTTAATTATTTTTTTTAAACGTTTTTTCCTTTAGCTCAAATTATCATGTGTTGGCTGCAGAAATGTCGGGCTGCCATCTGACAATGGACTTTGACAGGAATGATGTAGAGTGACTGGAGGGTGACAGGAACATGAACATTCACTATCTCCATGGGGATTAATGATGTTTAAACTGTGCAACTCTTTCTCATTTAAATTCCTAAGCTCACATTCTGAAGTTCACGTCCTTTGTCAGATGAAGAGACGGAGCCTGAAATGAGACGCAGCATCTGGTTGTCCTTGGTATAAACGACCCTGACGTTGCCCTGGTGCTAAAGCAAAACACTTCCCCTTAATATAATGTGACGGTGACATATTACCAGCACAACCATAACATGTGTCCTTCTGCACATTACACTGTGGAACCAAGGACATGAGACTTTGTGTGTGTGTCTGTGGCTGCATGCCTGTATCTATCTATTTGTCTGATATGTAGCCTGTGTTAGAAAAGCTAAATCATTACCACTAGAACCTGCAGCCTGTGTGTGTGTGTGTGTGTGTGTGTGTGTGTGTGTGTGTGTGTGTCTGTGTCTGTGTCTGTGTGCATAAGTGTGTGTGATTGAGTACGAGCTGACAGATGTGACTGAGGGGAATACTAAATAGGGCGCCACACAGCACTGTGACTAACAGAGGAAGATAAGGGCAAAGACAGATACATGGAAAGTCAGACAGAGAGGCCGATGGAGGGATGAACTGGATGAAGAGAAACATGGCAACAGAGCAAATGAGAGGGTCGAGAGAGGTAGGGAATGTCGTAGAAGAGAGAGCGACACCTGTCAGAAGAACCTGTCAGCTTGTGAGTCTAAAGTAGAACCTCTGCAGTGCCACAAACTGACACTTAACTGGTCTTTTTCTTGTATTTTGTCCAAACAGGCAGCGTGAACTGGACCAGACAAGGTGAAAACATCCAAAACTGAACAGAACACATGAGGACCAGGTCAGACAGAAGAAGAACATTTGTTCAGTGGAGCTAAACTTTATCAACCTTTGGTTGATTACAAAACCCCAACTTGGCATGTTTGCATTTTGGTTTGTGATTGGATTTAACAAACAAGATACTGTACACTGAGTGAAGTGTTGAGCTTTTGAGAGAGCCAGGCTAACTGTATTCTGAAAAGAAGAACTGAGAGCACAAAATGAAAACAAGTTATATTTCGTGTCCTGGAGTGGAGGATCATTTCAGCTCCAGGATGAACGCAACACTAAGTAGTAGTAGATATTGGTCTGAATCAGCTGCCTCCTAAACTCAAAGACTGAGCTGTTCTCATTAAATCTATGGATGACCTGTGCCCTTTAGTGCTGTCAGTCAATAAAAACCGAATAAGCACGGCCTTATTTGTGAGTGTGGGAGAAAGGACAGGAGTTATACATGATAATGGGCTTGGGAAATGAAGTGTGTGTGTGTGTGTGTGTGTGTGTGTGTGTGTGTGTGTGTGTGTGTGTGTGTGTGTGTGTGTGTGTGTGTGTGGGTGGCTGTGTTCAACAATGTTTCAGTCAATTTCTCAAATCAATGCACAGTTAAATTGGCCAATTTATACCCACATAGTGAATAGAAGAACACACTGGAACACACACAGCACACTTCTCACTCCCTGAACCAATCACTACGTATTATGTGTGTTGCTGTGTGTGTACTTCCTTCTACACACACTTGCAGTATACGTCTTAATGACATGTTTCCACGAACCTCTGTGTTCTTTTCTTGATCATTTCATGATCGTTATTTACAGCCAGTGGAATTTACTCTGAAACAACTCTGGAACATGAAAGTGAAAACTGATTCTGCTACAGCTCTGAAGTGTGAAACTTTGGTCACATGATAACACACGGTCACAGAGAGGAGAGGGGACCATGATGGTCTCTGGCATCAGATGTGACTCTCTTCCTTAATCCATCCAAACTAACTGAGGCGCTTGAAACAAACAAACAAACAAACAAACAAACAAACAAACAAACAAACAAACAAACAAACAAACAAACAAACAAACAGAGAGCCGATCTGAGGGGGACTCAAGAACAGCCAGACCTGATCTGAACAGACTGTTGCTGAAAAGAGATACTTGATTTATACTGTAAACCAATTTGTGGACGAGCTTCTGCCAAATGGGTCTTTATTAGTGTGAAGCAGGAGCAAAAAGATTTCTGTATTAAAGGAAACCAGGAAATCAAACAGTAAGCCTGAAAGCATCCACAAAGAGGTGACAATTTTCATAAGCTCAAGTCAGTTTTCCTCAAAGCCTCTGCTCTGTCTGTTCAATAATTACATCAAATAACAGAAGCAAAATCAATGACTGCCTTAAGTTCTTTTGCTCATCAGGATGTTTAATTTAGATGCAAATTATCCAGAAGGAGGAGGGAACAAATGCCAAGGGGATCACTTAAATATCACTGAGATGACACCCACGGGTGACTGGAACCACAATAAAAAACTGAGACAAGAAAGAAGATGGAGGGCCAGGGAGGAGAGACACATTTGATAGATGGTTTTTCATAAACTGGACTTTGAGTCAAGTAAGAAGAATGAATGAGCTGAGTGTCGTCAGGCAGAAGGAGAAAAAAAGAGCAGGGAGTGATGGAGACAAAATGACAGAACAGATGAAGAGATGGGAGGAAATGGAGAGGCAGAGAAACAGAGATGAAATAAACTGACAGCGAAGGAATGAGAGAAAAATGAATGAATTCTAATTCTATTCAATATGATGTAGAGAGAAAATACAGTGACAGAAAAACAAAATAAATTGAATAAATGGATGGGACGAACAGATTTATGACCTGTTAAAATGTCTTCAAGCCTAAAGGAAACAAGTACGGGAGACACTGAAAGAAAACAGTAAGAAAAAAAGGGCAAGAAAAAGCAAATAATGGAGAACAAAAAGCATGAAAATATGTTCTATTTTTAATTGGACTAATGTCATGTTTTAGCCCAGTATAAAAGATGTAGCCAGGGAAAAGAAGACACAGTATCGTCCTCCTCCAGTCATTTATCTCCTTTACATTGTGCTGCTGAGCTGCACTTCCCTTTTGTTTTTATTGTTTGACTTCAGCGCTGCAGCACAGCAGTGTTCAGCAGGGACCGAACTGTCTGAGAAAAGTCGGAAAATTAGAGAGAAAAATATGCAAATAGGATGAATCATGGAAAAGAACGTGGGACTCTGTCGACCTTAAATTAATTATCCTGCTTTGGAAAGAAAGAACAATAGAGAAACCCACCTACTTCAGTAAGTCGGCAATTCCACAGCAATAACTGATACAAGTAGAAAAGCTTGAATTCATACGTCTTCCTTAAAACCTTAAAACTTTTCATTTTAAGTTTGTGACTTTGTCAGTGTGCTGAAACTTTTCATATTTCGTCACCACAGGTTCCTCAGTGAAAATACTGACCCCAGAATTTAATAAGAAGAATCAGGTGATTCATTCTTCATTGTACATAGGTTTTCTCTATTATTCTATTTTATTCAACCTAAATACTTAGTACATAGGTTTTACTATTGTATTTTCTTTTTATCTTTATTTTTACTTAATGGCACCTCTCACTTGGTGAAGGAGAAACAGTATTTCGATTTGTCTGTATGTCCTGCACATATAGTGAATTGACAATAAGAGACATTTTGTCTGTAGCAGCTCAGCTGACGTAGATGTGTGTGTTTTGTTTGATGCTGTTTCATATTGCAGAGTTAGTCATTGCATGATGGAGGACCCACAGTGATGCTGGTCGTGTTGATGGACACTGGACGCCCGAGTGAAAGAAAAGAAGCAAAGGAATTATTTTAAACTTCTGCACGGCTGGAAGTCTCCTTTGTGTCCAAGTGTGCAACAAATGATGGCATTTATTTCCACCATGGAATCATTACAGAAAAGGCTCATAATTGATTTCATCCAAGTGTTGGATCCCTTGGACCCTTTTACTGAAGCAGATGAGCAATTCAAGTTCTAATTTATTCCTAAAACACATTTTAGTCAAATGTATCTTGAAGTGCTGCGACTCAGGCTCAGCTGCATATTAAGCACATGCAACTGGGACTGTGTAAAAATGTATCTGACTATGTTCAAATGCTCGGAGTTAGTAGATCTATCAGGATCAGAACTGGATTCAAATGTACAAATACAGTCACAACTGATTCTATGCATGGATTTCAGAAAAGATGGAAACAAAACAAATGAAATGCAAGTAAAAAAAAAAATCAAAAATTAACAGGAATGGAGAGCAGCTCTGGTCAAGATGAAGGTAAAATAAAGAACAGAGCAGAACGGGGGAAATGCAAATGGATCAGAGATGATGATGATAAGGTTAAATGAATGACAGGAAATTATAGGTGTTGACAATCATACTGGGATTAGTGAAACAGGAAGGGCGAAGTCTCTGGTGAGATTTTAATGGAAAGCTCCTTCAGATAAGCTTCAAGGTCATTTAAGGATGAAGGGTTCATTTTGATTCCAGTGAGATCAGAAAGACCAGGACCTTCGGTGTCTCTGCAGGTCTCCGAGGGTTTATTAAACACTGGCTGCTTGGCAGGCAAATTTATTTATTTAGCTCCTCATTACATGTCTCAGGGGATTGTACACGTCACACACCAAACTTAAAGCTCCTTTTTCTTATTTTTACCAATCATTCATCATTACTCATTATAAATGCTAAAGGAAAACTGGAAAAGGAAATGTTGAATGGGGAAAATAGACGGGTGTGTGCCAAGACCAAATATAAAAATGAATGAATAAAAACAAAATGGGTTCATGAAATTTTAATGTATTTTATCAACTAGGGGAGAAGCACAAAGTATAAGGCTTTACATTTCTTTCCATTTTAATTATTTAACCAGAAATTACATCCATTGATGTATTTATTTATACTGTTGACTTGTCTGAAAGTCTTTACATTTTGTGAGTTTGTGCAGGAATTTTCTGAAGACTGGTGTAACGTGTTTTGCCGCCATGGAGGCAATAAATTCATAAGAAATGAAAACGAGCTGATGGCGTCTTTTCCACAGAAATGAACCAGGTAGAAAATCTGTCAGACAGCCAAGAATTACAGCTGTCACAGACGATGAGCTCAGAAAGTATGAAATCGACTCCCTGTTACACCCACCGAGAAAACCACCTGTATACAGATGTCTGAACAGAAATTAGCCATTTGACAATGTAGCAGCCAAACGCTGTTAAACTGTTAAATGGATTTGGGAGAACGAGAAAACTGTAGTTGTCCATTCACTATGAGCCTCGTGTAACCAGTTTTATTTTGCTTTTTTATGGTGCATAGTGAAATCACTGCAGCACATGTTGCTTACTTCACCAGTGAGCACATTTGTTTGGCTTTTTGTCTTGCTGATGCCTGAGTGTAATGCATACATTTTCATCAAATAACAATTTGTACACTCCAACTTCAACTCCAACTCCAACTTCGACATACATTGATAAAAAGTCTCTATGCTTCCTCCAAACAGTATCATCTGTGGCAGCTCAGCGGTAAACAGACATCATTTTTAGGAGACAGGTTTGATATAGTTCCAGGAGCTCAGGTTTGGCTACGCTCACCCAACCACTCCTCCATGTGCCATGACCTTCTGAGGATCCAGAACAACGTCCCTGTTTTTAAAATTCTCGGCTTTCTGCAATGATCGCACAAGGCAGTGACGCGATGGTTTAAGTTTGTGGACGATCTCAGATAAAGCATTTAACTATAGTTAAGGTCTGATCAGGGTTAAGGAATGATTCATTGGGAGCTTTGGCTTTGTCACATGATTATTTCCCTGACTTCATCAAATGACAACAATGACTGGTGCAACATGGATTATGGTTTCTTGTCCATCTGCTGGTGAAGTCCCCCCAAATACAAACAACACAGGGCCACATTTAACAATGGCTGCATTTCTCAGACCCTTTGGTGTGGGACAGGCAACTCCAGTGATTCCAGCACTTATTACTGAAGAACTGAAACTCCTGTGAACTGCATTTAAAAAAAGTTTTGAAACCAGAACTGAATCCCTGGGCAAATAATTACTGAGTTGAACTCTGTCTTCCCTGATGAGGTGTAACTAACATCCAAACCGTTGCTAAGATCTCTGATCTGCGGCTCTTGGTATGAAGTCAGGCAGGGATCCAAGTCTGGTCTGTGCAGCTTCACCTTTCCGCCCTGCTCTTCTTTGTTGTCGCAAACAAACTTGTCATTTTCCCAGCAGAGGCTGATTATCATGTTTCACAGGAGAACATGGTTATCAGGGAAGTATGATGGTGCCAGTTAAATCGGCTCCTCTGTGTATATGTCTAAAACGGTTCCATCCCATCATATCAGTGATCACAAGCTCTGCTTTCTTTACATTTAAATTTACTTTATTTCAACTGTCTGCTTCTAAAGGTGTTAATTAAACCTAAAGAGCATCTTTTGTGATAATTGTTTTATTTCGTTGAGGCCACAGTGTAGTTAAACATGTGCTTGAGATCCCTGTTTAAAACAAAAAGAAAAACTAAACAAAACTTATATTGAAGGTATGATTAAAGATTGTTGCAGCAGGAAAGCACATCACATAAAACAAACATGCTAAATATACACAACAATGTACTAAGGAAAACACATTACACAAACTGCTCTTCTCTATTTCATTATCTTCCCAGGCTTTTCATTTTTTTAAAAGCATTTGGGAACGCACACATTCATACACACAGACACACACACGAGACACGCAATATTTACTGCTACGCACTGCATCAGCAAATCACTGCATTGCATGTGATGTATGGTGTGTGTTTGTGTCCTTATCACCTCAGGAACAAACTCTAAGGAGTCGTTAATCTGCACTGGTCTGTCAGGACTCAAGCTGAACAAAGTCAGGGCTGAGTTTGTACATTTGTACACACATCACAAACACACACACACACACAATTAGTTTGTATGTGTCTCTGTTACCCCGGTAAAGGCACACACTTACTCTGAGCTGACAACGTGCAGTATTTGTACAGGACGTCCAAAAATTTGTACCTGACCTAAATATTAATAAGACACAAGTCTGAAGGTGAGCCTAATAAGAACAGGTCCAAACATTGTTGGGAAAATGATCTCAGACTTTTGGAGCCCACTGTATACGAGGTGTGATCAGAAAGCTCAGAGACTGTGTCTGTAACAAGCAAAAACTGTATGTGATTTAAATTTCCCATTCAAGTGAATGGGAAACTGGTCTCAGGCCTCCGGAACCAAAAAGTCCCCAAAAGATAAACACTCCACTATGTTCAACCTGGTTTAAGGTGCCCTTGAAAAAAAAGGAGAAAAACTGTAAGTGAAAATTTTTTCCTCAGGTGCTCCTGTGCAGAAATTGAGCATATTAAAATTTAAAATCAGGCTCATTAAAATTTTAAATACCAGCCTCATGGGGTCTTATTCAAGGCAAGGATGATGGAAACAGACTGACTGTACAGAGTCCTGAGCATAGACAACACAACAGTGAACACTATGACCAAACAGTGGAAAGTTCTTCAGTGACATGCAGTGAAGCTAGCAGCAGCACAGACCTGGAGCAGTATCACCAGGAAGGACACTAAGAGTCAGTCTGTGTCTGTGGGTCTAAAACATCAGACCATCACTGATCACAAATAATACATGAGGTGCTGAACACATGCAGCAAAATCACGTTCATTTTATGTTCTTTTATCTTATATATTTTGTTTACTTTCAATGGGAGACCTATAACGTTTGGATTTATTTCACATGACCTTCAATCTGATCAAATGCCATCAATAACTTCTCCCCCCTCCTCAGACCAGTCCAGGGTCGGGTCTCTCCTGTGTTTCAGATTTATTTAGGCCTCAGCAGCTGGTCAACCGTCCCTCCATGTTCGTTTGATGGTTACGATGCTTCAGGCAGGTTTGTGGAAATCTGTAGAACAGATTTTTTGAAAACTGACAATTATTCTATTTTCAGAAGCTCTATGTTTTTTAAAGACTGAAACAACATAGTGCGGAATTTCATAATACATGATGTTCTGGATGTAATACAGTGTGTAGCGGGTTAGCCAGCAAGTCTGATCCGTTATTGTTTCGGTGTTCTCCAGAGAATAACTGGAAGCTGGTGATGAATATGGAGCCAGAGAGCCATGGTCACATTCATATAAATTACATACAGAGCAGACTAAGAGCCATCATCACAAATGGCCTGTGGGAAATTCTCTCACTCCGTTCTCTGTGGGAGCTATAAGAGCATAGATCCCAAGATTTTTTTTTTCCTCTTTTCTCTTCTACTCCCCGTACTTCTGAAAAGCTGTCCTGTACGCTATGAAAATACATTTGATTTTAATATTCAGCAGCTGAGGGTCTTTCCAAAACAACTTCCAGTTACTCTGGATGTTTCACAGACTTCACTGTTTTTAATTGGAACTTTTTTTTTTTTGAAATACAGTCGTCCCTGTGGAAATTAAGTGTTCTGTGGATTATCTGGCCCTGAGGACACATTGCTGTTACTTTTAAATGTCAAATCTTAAATGCCGTGAGCGCCACAAACTAAACTAGACTTACTTCCACAGTTTTGGAATGGAGGCAGAAAAATGTATCTGGATGGACAGAACTGATCAGGGGTAAGAAAATACTGTGTTTTTTATCATGTGTTATCACCTAATGCCTAAGTTCTCAGAAGCATTGCTGCGAGCATTTGCATGACAAAGGTACATATGCAACAGAGGGAAACAGTGGTTCATTCTGTAAGTAGCATCAAGGAAAGTGAGACAGTGAGACCAGTGAGACACTGCAGACATTACAGACACTGCCTTTTCTTTTCTGTTCTCTTCAGAAGTATGTTTCCTCCTCACAACCAGGGGAAATCTTCTCAACAGGGGATTCGCATGTCGACTCGGAATACTTAGCTTTGTTAATCACATCCGGCCTTTACGTTGTTTCAGTTTAAAAGCACCAGCTATAAAGATTTATTTTATTCCTCTAAAGTCTCCCGATCTACTCAAACCTTGTGTTTATGTACTTTCCATTTAAGTGCGAAGGCAGTACAGATTCACAGCCTTCCATCAGAAAAAAAAACAAAGACCTTGGGTCGATGTGCTTCAACAGTTACTGGGCAAAAACAACAGCACACCCTTACATGGGGAATCAGGCTGCACGATCGATGCTGATGCATCTGAAAAAGACCATTCTGGCTGTGTTGCTCTCGTTCTGGCATATACTGTCCTCACATCTCAGACTCAGACCTTTCAGCAGTTTCCGTATGTATAAATAACAATGATGTACTTAAAACTTCCTCAGTACATATAAAAATGTATGGCTCATTTTTATGTTGTTTTTGCTTTTATTTGATAGTGTGACATTTTAAAGAGACAGGAATGTGGATGTGGTTCGTCAAATTAATAATAATTAATAATGAACTCATCGTCATGTTTATGAAACCAGGTTATGAAAGTGCTTGTTTACTGTATTTGTGATGCTGTTTTTGTAAGGAAAAAAAAAACCTGTGCCACTGTAAAACCTCTTAGAGAAAAGGCCACTGTTCATATCCTATCTCCCACCAACAGTCAACATTGGTTTATTTTATCATGATCTTAGTCATTAACTACATTAACTACGTTTAATTAACTAATTAAATTATTTAAAGTTATTCAAACCTTAGCCACAGTGTTGGCAGATCAGAAAAGAGTCCCATTAGTCATTTTTGAGGGCAACATCATCCTGCCAGTGGGGCATCATGTCGTTTAAGTAAGAGAACAAGTTGAAAAAAATCCACCAAGTATGAGTTGAATATAAATGTTGTAGGAAAAAATAAATAATATAAAAAGCTTCCTCAATTTCACCCAAAACCTCCACAGGGAGTGTTCTGTAATTGTTTCAGTTACACAAGAGTGCTGCAATGAGTGTGTTCACACTTTTGCCAATTACTTCAATCAACAACATGGCAGCAAATGAGAAATAGCTGGAATTATTTCTCATTGATCTGGTGCAGCTGCACAGCAGCAGGCAGGTAACATTACTGCAGAAAGGTTTAAATATTCTGTCTGTATTCGTGAGGCAAAACAAGGTTAAGAAACTAGTCTCCTTTCATTTATCTTCCAGCAGACAGCCAGCATGCTACACTGCTGGCCTGGATGCACTAACAAGTTGATTAATGGCTGTGGTGTGTGGTCTACATTTTCTCTCCCTCACCTTCTTCCCTATTCTCCATCCGCCAGCTACGGTCGGCTCACTAAGAAGGGAAGTTAGCTAAAGGGGTAAATCAGGCCGTGTGGTGCGTTGCAGAGAGAGGATGGCGTCTCATTCACCTCCGACACAAATGACCTACCTACTGTTTACTCAACAACATGCAGGCTCTGCATCTGGTCAGCAGCATCCTCTGTTAGTGTGACCTTTCTGCAGCCTGCTGGTGACTGAATGATGCCTGAAGTGCTGTGAAGGGTTGTTCTGATCATGTTGTGTAACTTCATCGTTATGTGTAAACAGCTGGGGAGCTGACTGGAAATGCCTCAACTGACCAGGAAGAATCTTTCACACTTGTGTGATGGATCAAGTTTGAACAGACTTTATTGGCATTGTTTGCCAGACAGGTAGCAACTGGATACTCTGAGGTTGAAGATTTATGCAGTTGTTACTTCTGTAAGTCAAACTTTATGGCTGCATTCATCTTATCAGCGCTTGTCACCAACTCTGTCGCTCCCTCTTTACTTCTCCCATCTCCTCCTGGGAGACACGGAGGTGTTCTATGCCCAGATGGGATATTTAATCCCTTCAGCATATTCTAGCTCTGCCTCTGGGTTTCCGCCCAGTCCGCCTTCAAAATCCTGCTCAGATGCTCACAAACCTCAGCTGGCTTCTTTCAGTTTGACGGAGCAGCGGTTCAGCTCTGTGAAGTCTGCATGTCAGAGGCTGAGCTGAGGCAGAAAGAAAACTTTGGCTCTTCACTTTGTTTAGTTCACAGTCCAGAGCTCAGTAAAGGAATCGAGGGCTCCAGCTTCAGTACCTCTGTAACAGAGTCATTGTTCGCTCATGCTGCAGTGATCAGCTTGTTGATCCCATCAATTTTTACCCTGACTAGTAAACAACATCCAGAGATACTCTAACTCCTTTACTTTGGACAGTAACTTCCACAAAGGAGGAAATCCATCATTTTCCAGCAGAGAGTCTGAGCCTCAGACTTGGAGGAGCTGATTCTCATCCTGGCCTGTGAAAGAAGCTGATGAAGCCAACAGCACCGCTCCTCATCCATCCGCTACATCTAGAGATTCTGTCCATAAAAACAGAACTGGCAACAAGGTAGAGCCTCAGCTGGGTCCAGTACTCACAATACCCTAAGATACTGCACAAGTCATCATCTTATTTGGATGATGTAGTTCTGTATGGAAATGACCACCATTCCTGCAGCCTTATCTGGCTTTCTCTCCTCACCACCAGTTAAATGTGCTCCTCTTTCAACCCTGCTGTAAATCAGTCCCTGGTTGATTGTAAGGCTACAGTGAAAACCAGGGTAATTCACAGTCCTGGGGAAAAGGAAGCGAGAAGCCAGAGTATGGACAGAATGAAACGAGTTAAATTTAAAGAACGATAATAAGAGCTAACAGAGGAAGAGAGATGAGACAAAGGGCAACAATCCAAAGTTTCTATTGACCCATTAACATGTAAAGGAAGATGAAAGTCAAATCAAATCAATTCGATTTGAGTAAATTGAGTAAATTCAGTGTCTCTGTTCCCAGTGGAACAGTAAATATAATTATATCTGATGACAAAGCTTTAGTCAAACAGTCACACGGGAAAAGAATCACGCTGAACTGGATTCTGTTTCTAAGAAGTGCTCTGTTAATAGAATTATGCACAGAAGTGTCAGGCGCGCCGGTAGTTAATGTGTTGCTTTGGGTTATTCATTTACTGTGTACAAGAGTTTACCAGAACAACTAAAGAACCGGATCCATGACAAAGGAGCAAACTACTTAATTTCAGGTGAAGCCAGAAAGTGGACCTGTTCATAGAATTCAGTTTGTACTGTCCTTGAATTTTATGATTTTTAAACCTTTAAATGTTCCTTAAAGACTTTCCAGTCTCAGGTGGTATTTTTCTTTGGCTGAGGTCTCAGGAAAGTGCAAAGAAAATATCTTATATATATAAAATATCTTCTCAGTTAAGTTCCCTTCAACTGGTTCCCACCACTCTCCTTTGAACGACATAGCATCCAGAAGCCTGAGTATAATAAAAAAAACCAAATATAAATAAAATGAATAAATAAATTAAAAATAAATAAAAACAAAACGAAACAAAACAAACAAAAAAAAAACGCCTGCACAATACAAGTGTGCAGAACAAACCACAACACTTCTGTTTAATTGTCTGTTCATCAATTTCACAGAAATCTTACAACTAAAATAAACACCTTCAAATTTAATGTCTCTTTCAAATGTTTCCCTTTTTCTTCTACCAGAGTCACAGTAAGACTTACATGTGGCCACTGACTGTTTTTAAAGTCCACGTTTGTTTAACACGAGACATTATATCCTGCCTGGCTCTGCTTTATCATATGTTCAGCTCCTCAGAATGAAACCCTCAGTGGTAAACAGCTGACTGTGAGAGGCTAACTCACCAGGATGATCAGCCGCTTCTGTCCCTGACAGCACCACCAGCTCCACTCAGCTTCAGTGTGGCAGACATCTTGTTGGAAACGCCTTGTTTAACTTTCTGACACATCTAACAGAGTTCGTCTCCTCACACACCTGAGTTACCTGCTCTGTACGAGCCATGGCGGGAAGAAGAAACTCCAAACTTCACTGTAAAGCTCAGAGGGCGTTTTTTTCCCCTATGGGGCGTTTAGGGTCCCTCTGTAATTTGGGGTTATAGAAAATAACCTGGATTCCTTAAAAACTCTGTATTCTAAGTATTTCCACATGCAAAACTGTATTCACATGCTCATCTGACAACTTTCACTGTGCATTTTGCTCTTGTTAGGCTACACAGTGGTGTGTGTGCAGTTTATGCAGCTAAAGCTGAAAAGTGTTGCCGACACAAGGTCCAGTGTCATACCACAATAATGAAAAATAATGTGGAGGGGACAAGAACAAATGTGACGCACTTGATAACCTGACAAAATGAAGGAAGGCGTGCAGATTTAGCAGGGACCCTGATACCAAAATACAATTTCACAAAACATACTGTCTGTGAAATCGATCATTTCAATTATGTGGAAAAATACTCAGCGTTTGAATTCCTGTCATTGAAAAAGAAGCCTTCATTTTTCCTTTTTTCACAATAATAAAAAAAGAAATTCCCACGGACCCCTGCAGTTATTCCAGCTGACACACCTTTCTTTCTCCTGTCTCTCCTTTCTTTCTTTTCATTTTTTTTGAGCCTTGTCTTTCTTCAGGAAGCTGAGACATGATGCTCGACCAGCGCTGCTCAGTCGCAGTTCACTGCGAGCAAATGGTACAGAGGCTCTCTGGATGTTTACTTTAGACACAAACAAGAAAAGGAAAATCAACTATTCGTTTTATGTCTATTCTATGAGTGATGACAGGGTGATCATTTTATGTTGGAAAAAATTTACATAATGTTCTCATAATTTTTCATTTTTGAGGAAATCTTAACAAAAATGTACAACTCCGGTTCTTTTGAGTCGATACAGTTTGCACAGAAATAATAGGATGGAAAAGCTTCACCCATCTCTCCCCACATTCATCAACTCACCCATCTCTCATTCATTTTTTTTTTCAATCAACACTCAAGCTTGACTTCCCCCCCCCCTCTCTCACCGTTCCCCTTTCTCTGTTCTCTCTCACTGGCTTTCTTTGTTTGACGGTATCTGTTTCAGTCTCATGGCTCTTACCTGGAGGAGCTGCACCTGAGAGCACTTGACACTCTGCTGTAGAGGCTGCATGAGGTGGGGATGAGGTGGGAATACTTTGGTGTATCCCCACACACAAACAAAAGGGGGAGAAAAACAGCATTTCTGAGTGCATGAAAGCAGAAACCACATTGACGCAACACAGATTCTGATGCATTAACACGGTTTCAAATGAATAATTTCCTGAACAATAGATTTAAAAGCTTTCGTGTACACCATCCAGCACTAATTGTTCTAGATTCAAGTCATAGAGGAAGTCTACAGTCATGCCAGCTGGTGCAGTGACGTTGTTCTGTTCATTACGCACCAGAAAACAAAATCAATGGATCATCATCCATCACACCGCTGGTGGGGCAATTATCCCAGAGCGGCACCAGATAAAAGCACTGATGTGATCTAAGTCAGAAAGTTATCATTTATCACCTTTTTCCCCTTTTAACATCGTTTTCTACATCTTTCTTCTTTTGTTTTACATTTACATCTCAGGTGCAGCTTGTCAGGCTCAGCTATGACAGCAACAATTTATTTTCTGATTTATTTAACAACTCATTACTATTTAAAACGTTTACATTAAACGTTTACATTTACACTGTCTGCACTTTACCCACCCTGAGATTGTAAATATCTGTATATATATATATTGTGTTCCTTCCTTGTTAAATGCCTCTCTTCTACCTCATGCTGCTCATTGTGCCTTAAATTGCCCCCCGGGGACAAATAAAGTTTTCTGAATCTGAATCTGAATCTGAAAACATGCAACACAGATGCACACAATACAAGACAAACAAAGCAGAGAAATGCGCAACATTAATGTTAACAGAAATATGCACAAAACAAGACAATACTGTGCTGCATTATTAGGGGCTTCTTTAAACATGTGAAGCAGGAGCACAGACATAAAAACAGAAAATAAAACACACGTATGCAAAATAACATCAGCAAACGTGAACCTGATGTCTGACTGATTATAGAAATGAATTACAGTCTGATCATTAGGCAAAGCTCTGCTGTGACAAGTGCTATGACATACATGTGCTAACCAACATGAGCACATTATCAGGACAGGCGAAGCTTCATGTATAAAATATACTGTAAATGTATATAAGATCTTTTTTAACACTGTTACGCTGCTGAACACTGGGATTTGAACGACAGATTACAAAGATGTAATTTGCTACAAAAACAAACATATCAAAGCTTTTGTTATGTTTTCAATACCTTTGTCATTATGACCTACCTACCCACTCCCAACCTGAAGCACTGTCACTGTTAAATGTTCACAATCCCATCTCCTATAAATGATATACATACTAAATGATGTTGCACCTGTTAAAACGGGAGAAGAAGCTCAGAGAGATGTCTGTTGGATTCATGCTGTGTGCATGTTGTGTGGGTGCACACAGCACGATTCTGGCACTGGGGACCAAAGTTTACATCTTGTCTCATGCTTTAGGTCAGTGTTTACTTTTTCAGCTAACAAGTGTTGTCTTAACCTAACACAATAAACAGAAAAGCTGATGTTGGTGTCCATGTGCAATCTCCTCACAACAAATAGCTTGGTAATTCGTGCAGTTGAGGATGTGAGCATCAGCTTGCTGCAGCTGACAGTGATCCTGTGGTGTAAATAACATGGTGATTGTGTGACATTATTATCATGATGGTTGAGAATAACAACACAACTTCCAAGTATTTGAGAGGGGTTTAATCCACATGTGTTTCTGCAGTGTCTCTGAAGTGTCTGACTCCAGCTCTGCCAAACAGCAGCAGGCAAAACACAGCCGTCATGGCAGCATACGATTTTAACACCATCTTGACAACTGTCGGGAAGTCAGGATGTGATGTCACCGACTGGCCCCGCCCCAGATGGACGTAGACTAGTAGATGTATCTCAGCAGCGCGGCGACCCTGCAGCCAGCAGTAATACACACCTGAATAAAAAGTATACTTTAGTCAAATTAACTCAAAAAACACAAAGATGGTTTAGTTGACACTGAGACATGTGTCTGACAAATGCCCTGTTTTTTCCCCACTTATTACTGAAGCATTTAATTTGCAAAGTAACACCTCCAGTGCAAAAATATTCAGTATCACACCATAAAGACTTTTAAAATTAAGAACATTTGAGGAGCCATCGCATTTGTAGTAAATATGTGGAAAGATCAGCAACATTAATTGAAGACCAGCAGCAAAATATAATTTCAACAGAGACCGATAAACACAAATCTTTTACAAAGCAACTGATAGACACAGGTGTATTTCAGGTACCTGAATCCTGACGTTGTGCAGGTTTAAACACCAGGTGGTGTCCGGTGTCGATCAGCAGCCTGAGGGACGTGGTGCTGATGTTACTACCTGCCGAGTGTTCAGATCGGTAAATGGGTTCGGGTCCTCGGTCCCAGGCCACAGCCATATTAGGTCGCGCCCTGGGACAACCAAGGGTCAGGACATGATCCGCCGGGTGGTTCAGGTAGAACACTGGTACCTCCACTGGAGGTGAGGCAGAACTACATCAGAGAACAGAGAGTGGAATTGAGTTAGGATTCCACACAGACATATTTTGCAGAAAAACTTGTTTTTTAGACATTAATCACATTTTGGACATAGCAGTAAATTTTTCATTGCAACAAAGCACTTAGGGCCAAAACAAAATATCTCAACAATTTATGACCATCACATGTACTTCTGTATACTTATCTGGACGCACACCTGTGCCCGCGAAATGCCATCAGAGCAAGGAGTTTGGAGGAGGGAGGAGCTTGAGCTGGGCAGGTCACCTGACAGCTTTTGACTTCCAAACTGGCCCCAACTCTGTTCTGCTTCAGAAAGTCGAAAGTCCTGGGCACTGCCCCTGAGCCACATGAAGCGACTGTCTGATTGGCCTGTCTGTAGCGCACATGGAGGAAGTGGGAATGGATGTAGCAGAGTCCCACGCGAACCTGTTCCCCTGGTACTCCACAGCGATCGCACACCGACCAGGGCTGGAAGCTGGTGAAGACCTGATACAGTGGCAGAGTGGAGCTGGGTCCTCTTCTCTTCTTCAGTTTCTTGCTCATTCTTTCTGCAGTGAGCCTGAGACCATCAAGTCAGTGGATCATCTTGGGTTAGATATAACTGTGAGCAGATCAACATCCTTTTGGTCGTTTCATTAAAGTAGTGGTTACATTTGCAATCATCAGTTGTTAAGAATCTACTGAAATGTGTGCAGTGTTTCACAAAAGGTTGATAAGCTCATGAGAATCAGTGTTTCCTCTGTTATCTCTGTCTCTCACCCACCAAAACGAACACGATGGAAGTGAGATTTGAGCCGTTTAACAGGAAACAGAATCAAATATCGATGTCTCATGTCAGTGATGATGGGACGTCTCCATAATGTTCGCAGAAACATGGACAGCAGCAAATTAATTATAGTTATCAGTAAAATAACACATTCATCGTCATCAGGGTCAACATTTGACAGCTGTAATGTCTGATTTCCCATGAAGTCACAGACATTGACTACCAGTCTTTCCCGTCACCTCGGAGTGAAGCTGAGCATGCGTGCCTCCTGGATGTCCAGGTCATATCCATAGAAGAAGTCTTTACGGGCAGAGCCACAGATGTAGATGCCGGAGTCGCCGGTAGCTGCCCTGAAGATCAGCAGGCTGAAGAGACGGATGGAGAATCGACTCTGTAGGTTGGCGCTGTGTGGGATCTGACTGGTGTCCAGCAGCTTGTTTCCATGGTGATCGGTCAGGGCTCTGGTCTCTGTGGAGCTGCTCAGATGTTTCCTAAAGAACCACACAACTGATTGGACCTGAAGCACACAAGGAACAAAATGACCAGAAAATGACTAGAAAAATGATTTCTAGTTTCCTACATCAACTACATTTCAATATTATGGTTAGGAATGTATTGACATGGCAGAAATGAGCGTTAAACACTGAAATCACCAAATTATCACCCTGTAAAATATACAGTCGTGCAAATCAAGAATATTTCTAGTACAATAAAAATGTTTCAGACTTTCTGTTTCAGTCTGAAAGCTGCCAGCTGCCATGACTAAAACGCCCGTTTTCCAGAGATAGCTTGGGTAAGGGTCTTATGTTGGGATGGAACAAACATGGGAATAAAGATTAGACAGACAAGAATTTTATTCTCAAATTAAATCCAATTCAAATTTGTCTCACATGGTCGGCCGTGTTACATGTACCTCTTCTGGTTTGCAGTGGCAGGGCAGCTCCACAGTGACTCCAGCCAGGTAGGGAGCGTTGGTGAAGGTCAGAAAAGCAGGACAGGCTCTTCTTGCAAACACGTCCTCCTTATCTTCAGGAGCCTCATAGCTCCTCACCTCAGGACACAGGAGGACGAAGAGGAGGTGGAGGAGGAGGAGGAGGAGAGAGGAGGATGAAGACGGCATTAGGCTTCTGTGAAGACGAAGGTTTTAACAAATCACAAAAGTCAGGATGAAGTTACTTTCAAAACATAATAGCTTGATGGAATCTGATGAGCTCACCAAGGACCTGTCCTCTGTTGTCAACGCAAACAGTCAAGGATCAGTCTCATTACATTTTCTGTCTTTTCGTGTCAAAACTTTCTAAAAATGTATGTTGCCAGTGAGTGTGAAATCCGAAAAATCTGAATTCTATTTCCCGTTATTTTCAGTGTGGTTGGTCACAACTGGTGTCTCCCTCTCACAGGGGTCTTGTACATTCAGTTTTTGGACCTTTGAATAAAACGGTATTTTCCATGTGCCATTAAACGTTCTCTGGTAGAGCAATGGTTAAAAGTGAGTGGCCTGCTCCTGTTCTAGAGGGAGGACAGTACAAAGCTGGGGGAATCTTGACATCACCGTGAGAAAAAAAATTTTATCTTAGAAGAAAGCCATTGCACCAGTGGCACAGCTCTACACTCAGCTCATAACCCACACTTGAGGCTGTGATGTTGTGAGGTGAGCTTCATACACTTAATTCACCCTGCACTTCCCCGCAACACTGCTGCGGGCAGTTGTTGCTGTAATATAATAAAGCAGAAATAAATGAGTGCAATGAAGCGGCTCCCTGCTGAGCTGCAGGTCTGTGTGTCATCAGGCCTCCAGCGCAATGAGTCTGCTGACCAACTTCACTGCCTGGAGACACAAACAAGCCTCGGCTGATGTAAGCTGGCAGCTTCGGCATGAAGGCATGCACTGAAAGATGATTACACTGTGTGTGTGTGTGTGTGTGTGTGTGTGTGTGTGTGTGTGTGTGTGTGTGTGTGTGTGTGTAAAATGGCTGGGTGCAGTAGTTTCAGGGCTGAATTTTCGGAGCAATACAGAAGGTGTGAGGGCAGCAGGATGACTAACTGTGTGCAGAGGGATAAACACTTCAAATGACACCTCCCTGTTTTCCATTAACAAAACTGAATTTAGTTCATTTACAAAACACCACAGATCCATTTTAGAAGAAAGAAATCACATGACCAGGGGCACTGAACCCAGTGTGTTTTTCACAATCAAATGCTTCATTTGGTAATCAACATCATTTATTTATTTATATCACGTTTTAAACAATGAATGTATGAAGGGAATAAAATGACTCAGTTACACAACAACAAATGAAGCCACAGTTATTATGGCAGCCCAGTCACCAGCAGCAGGCCTGATATTTACCTGACACGGAATGAAAGTTAAGGCTCAGGATGGAGTCAAACGTGAAAAACCTTTGTAGCTACTCTGCACAAACACATCAGAGAGAAGATTCACAGATGCAAAATGTTTAAGCACTGTAAGGATAATATATGTTTAAAATATCGAAACAGGAAATGTTTGAAACAACACTGATAAAACATTAAAAGAAAAAATTCACAAATGTCACACGTTTATGTAATCACATTTTCAAAGGCTGCTTCATCCTTTAAAACCGCTCAGAATTTGTGTAAATGTCAGACTGTAAACACGTTTATTCAAAATGTTACATCAACTGTTGTTCTGAAGAAGAAAACAACACGCAGCACAGCAAACCTTTGTTTTTTGGGGGTTTGTTTTCATGCTGTCTGACAGACATTTATTTCATCCTCCTTTAGAAGCTGTGGCTCATCATATATTTCCTGCATTCTGGCGCATTTAAAAAGGTCTTGTTCTGTTGCTGTATTTTGTGAGTGATTACACACAAATGCACTGAAGCAGGGAACATGTTTGCTGTTGCCTCCACTCACCTGTTTTGAAGAAAGCAACAAAACTATAACTGTTATCTTAACTGTAAATCTCTACACCATACGTTGGTGTAATAGTGACACTCTGGACTTAAGATTTGCATAGAACAGGCAAATCTTAAGTTTTAATTTGTTGTCAACAGTCCAGCTTCTTGTCCCTACACAGGAGCTGAGTCCCTCCAATGGGACTGTGTAAACAGAGACACTCATGTCTGTATGTCTGTTCTTTACCTGTGAGACCATTATTGCTATTGTACAGGCTTTTTCAAAGTCTGTTGCCATGGAGTCATCCATGGTTACCTGTCAGCTCTGTCTATCTACCAGCCCTGTTTTTTTTTAGCCTGTATTTGTTTACATTTTTGGAAATTTACAACATATTTGCTGAATTAGTAGCTGATTAGCAGCACTTCCTGTGTGGATTGAACCCATGAATGTATGAACCACTGCCACTGGATTAATTGGATAATGAAGAAAACTTCAGTATCAAATTACCTTGATGATTCTCAGGCAAGTTCTGCGGTCATGAGGAGTGTCGTTTCTGTCTGTGATTTCTAAGCATTTTCTAAGCAATTGTATTTACACATATAAAATATAAACACATGACTAACGCTGGAAGATAAATATGAGACGTAGAAAATGTATTTCTGTTGATTTTTTTCTCCAAGCGTCATCTATGTTTTCTCTCCTGCTCTTTCACCTCTGTTGCTTCTCTTTATCTTTCCCGTCCTTTAGCTGCAGCATTACTCTAAACATCGTTTACCATCCACTCTGAGGCACCTTATATAAAACCTCCATCTCATCCTCTCGTTTCTCTAGACTCTGATCCCACAGCCCAGCTCTCCTGCCTCCTCTTCCAAACATCCATTAACTTAATCCTCTGGTCCATTGAAACAGCATCCAGCTCCTCGATTCAGCTCCTGGTATCTTTCCTAACAACCTTTTCTTCATCGTTTTCATCATCTGTCACTGCCCTCTCTTCCTCCTCCTCCACTTATCAACTCCATCTAATAGCATCCATGCTGAGGCTTAATGTTGAATACCACCCAGTCCTCCAGCGTTTATCCTCCTGTTATTACCATCCCCTCCTCCTCTCGCAAAGGTCCATTTAAGGCTTGGAATTGCCAAACATCTCATTCTGCCCACTCTTTCCTCCTCTTCCTGTAGAGAGGGAAAATTATTTAAAATGTTCAGTTCTTCTAATCAAACATGGCCTCTCCCTTAGTCTCCCTGACCTGTCCTCGCTACATGAAATGCAGATGGTAGAGAATCATGAGTCATGTGAAAAATAGACAAATGTAAGTGTGCAAAGTCCTGTGTTTTGTTGACCCATCCATCCAACCTGACCCCCTCCCTGTGCAGAGTTGTGGTTTCCTGTAATAATGAGTGACATTGCAAGACGTCACCTGACAGTGAAACTGCTTGGCAGCAGCTTATTATGACCATGGGTCATAATAAGAATAATAAGAAGAACATCCACAGCTTTGAATTCAAACACTGCTGCTGTAAATTTGAAGTGGACCTATTTATTGGTGTGTTTACTCTCAATGTCAATACAAAACAGGGTCAGTAAACCTCATTAACTTTATCAAACACAGTGCAGCTTGAAACATTTTAGATTCAATTTACAGTTTCTAATCTTTAAGATGTAAGATGTAAAATGATTCATGAACTAAAACATGTTCCCTTCTTCTCTCACTCTCCTTCCACTCCGTCTTCTCTTGTGCAATGTTTTGAAGCATCAAATGCATTTCACTCCTTCACCTTTCGTTTTCCTCTTCACCCTCCTATATTTATCTTCCTCTAAACTTCTTCCTCTTCTGCACTTTCCTTTGCCCTGTGAACACCCTGTGCTTTCACCCATCAGACTAAATATACAACACTACCAAACTCTATTTTCCAATTCCTTGGACATCATACAGTTGTGTTTATATAACTGACATTTACTCCACTGTTAAAGTTTAATCTAATTACATCTAATATGCAACCTTCTCCTCCTGGCACCTAGTTCTCCTCCTGCTCCCTATTGGATTTCCCAATTAAATGAAATGTCATTTCAGCCTGAACAGCCCTCATTTTCTGAAATCATACTTTAGTACTTTCTCTGTAATTTGAAATCTCTAAACTATTTACAACAAATCGTATAAACATGCTCTAAAAACGGAGGATGTGATTATTCATACCGTCAGTTTTTAGAGTATGGAATTCACCATTAGTGGTGGAAAAGTTTTATACGGACAAATGAAGCTCAAGTTCAAGCGAACAGGAAGAAGATGTCAGCCAGCCTGTTTTTGTCATCGCACTGAGGCTTCACCTCCCAACTGTTATCCAGTGATGATAATGTTAAAGTTAAAGGGTCATGGTTTGGTTGTTTGGGTTACCAGCACTTGGTTAAGATTAGGGAACGACCACAACTTTGTGGCTCCCTAATAACATAAACTATTTGCTGATCATGTGACGTCAACTAAAACTTCTCAGTGACAACCGAGCAGCTCGATCTGCTGAGCAGGGCCACGAGAACACGTGCAGTTGGACCTTGCGCTGAGAAAGTTTCTGTCAAAGTATTTTCATCACACTATTCATCATCTTCAGTTTTCTGTAAAACGTTCCATCACTTCGTCATCGTCTTGGCATTTTCTGCTCGAGAGGATGATGAAGTCTTTACTATGATGGATCTCTCCTCTCAAGCCATTTTCAAATCTCTCAGATAATTTTCACAACCTTCTGAAATGAACCGAAACCAAGCGCTGTGCTGAAATTTCATGATATAACTGGTCGGGTCTTTCAAGTGAAGAAGAAAAAGAAAACGTCTCTCTAAAAATCCTAAATCATAAAACATAACTGTCTCTCATGCATTACAATCTTCAGAGCTCTCATCTTACCTGAGTGTAATCTTTAAGAAAATGAGAGGGATCCTGGTCTTTTAATGTTCTGAAGTTGCCTTGCAACTGTGCAACTGATGTTTTATTCATGACAGTGTTTGCTCAGACACACTCCCTGCACTCACCTGTCTGTGTGTGCGTTTAGTGCAGGCCTTGGTACGACTGTGGATTGGATCACCAGACTTTATTTATTGATTTGTCCTCCCACTGCCTTTTATTTATTACCTCAGACTGTTCTTTAAGATTCAATGAAGGGAGTCTGGAGACAAACTCAGAGAGCTCAAACAGCAGGCATTAGATACAATCAGAGACAATGCTGCATTAATTTTAAAGAACTGAGTTTGCTGAGTCAACTTGAACGTCAGTACAAATCTTCTTCTAACACGTGCTCTGTCAAGAGAAACCTGGATTGACCAACATTAGAAGTTTTTCCACAGTCATGGCTTTGGTGTGATCCTCGCCCCTGTCCCCAGCTAGCTTTTGTTAGCATTAGCATTAACAAACAACATGTCCTATGAATGTTATCCACTGACACACTATAGATGTGGATTACTGACAATATAAATGGTTTTCTGGCCATTTAAACTGAGTTATCAGAATAATAATTCAATAATTTTAGGCTACATGTTCCCCAGTTACCTCGAACTAGGTGCTGTATTTCTGCACACCTGTCAAAAAATTAATTAGAATTTATGCTATGTTATATTTGCAATAGAAATTTCAAAAACACACAGATGTGAAATTCAGACTTTCCATTTCATCTGAACCACATTATCCGGAAAAAAACATACTTCACACAAGAAGGAGCAGAACTAACGTTCACACTGTTTTTACTGTGAGAGCACACAACAGAACTGAATCAATCTGCTGCGACCATGTTAAACATCGTGTTTTCAACCTCCCTTAGTCAACAATGTGCCAACTGAGGACACACACTCCTTTAAACAACATCTTCTTTCATATTCACACTAGTCAGGCCTCATGCACACTGCCCAGGTCCAAACACAGCCCTCCACTGTTGGCCACAGAGCTGCTCCCCTCGAGCAGGGGAGCAGCAGTTGAGCGGCTTTCGATCAAAGGGTACTGATGAGGAGCTGTTGAAGGAGGAGGAGGTGTTACTCATCCATTCTCCACATTCAACATCGCAGCTGGTCCTGTGAAGTCTGTTCCTCAGGGAATTTTCTTTTCACTGCAGTGCCTGAGGACAGCAAGGTTTGTAGTTCAGCTGGTCTGTCTGTGCAAGGATTTAACTCAGTCCCTGATCTTGATGATGTTGGATCAACTGCCACTAAATGTTCTGAGACAAATATCAAATGGGCAGGTTGCAATATGTCAGTCTGATGGGCAGACTGCCAAGTGCTTTAGTTGATCATGTCATTCCTGCTCCCCAGAGGATGAACTATTTCACAATTTCTGGCACAGCTCTCAGGATAAAACTTTACCTGTGAGACAACTAAAGAAGTGAACTGTCTGTTTATGTGTATTCTAGCTGCAGACCAGAGAGAGCTCTGTGGCTTAATCATAAAGGTCCTGTTCATTTCTATTGCAGTCACTGCTATTTATAGAGGACAGACGCATTTTGGGAAATTCCACAATTGCTCATCTGCTGGCTGCGTAGCTTCGCCGAGGATGAAGCCTCGAAATGGGGTCATTACAAGATTGTGGCCATTAAATTTGATGAGTGTTGAATAGCATGACTTGATAGAAAACAGTAATGTGGTGGTCAGGGAACATGGATACATATATTTGTCTGCTCCTCCAGAACACAGTAAAGCTTTCATTAACTTTGGCTTTATAGGTATGTTTCATAAATTCCAGGTTTCAGTCCACACACATTCGCACAAAACCTTAATCGCAACACTGGATCTTCAATGTCTTGGAAGAGTTGCATGAACATCAGAGCTGAGAGATAAAATCCACTTACAGCATCAAATCCTGAAGATAAAATCAAATTTTCTATTCCCATATTTATATTTATTTATCTCACTTCTGGTATGTGCAATTATTATCATATATATTCTGTATATACTGTATACCATAACCGTAACTATTTATACTTGAATGCTTATATAATTATGTAAATAAATATGTATATTAGATTTCCTTTTCTCTACCTTTAACTACTGTGATCTTCTGCGCCGTGCAACGAAATCTTGTTCTTTATACGTATTCGAGACGTAAAAGTGAATGATGCTGAACTTTATGAACTGTGAGCTGTGAGAAGCGTCTTGTAACATGTCCTGTGGCTCTGTACGAGTGTTCACGATGTCCGGGTGATTTGTTGTCTCAACTTTAGGATCAGAAACCCAGAGACTTGTCCAGCTGGATGGCGCACGAACGAAAAGAAGCAGCACTCACAAACAAGACTGCAGTAAAGGTCACTGAGCAAACTGACCAAATGTAACAGCAGTGAGAGCAGGGAAGTGTCCTGACATGTAACTAAAGTGGACTCAAAGTGTGTGTGCGTTGGGGGGGGCGGGGGGGGGGGGGGGACCTCAGGGACTCTTGTTGTGATTTGTCGAAGGGGGAAAAAATACAAACTCCCTGAAATGAACAAATGTGTACAGCTCAGTGGATAAACCGAAGGAATGTCAAGTGTGTGTAGAATATGGATGAAAATTAGTGCGGGATGTGTGGATCCAGGTCTGGGTTGTAGCGGCAGAAGGCTAAACAGGGTACTGCAAAGGGCCTTATCCCCGGCCACATCCTCAAGCTCCTCCTGGGGGAACCCAAGCCATTCCCAGGCCAGATGGGTGATATGATATATAATCCCTCCAGCACGTTCTAGGTCAGCACCGGCATCTTCTAGAATACTGCTGGAATACCTGGAGGCATCCCTAATCAGATGCAAGGACCACATTAATGTAAAGAAGCAGCAGCCCAGCTGTGAGCTCCTTCCAGATGTCAGAGCTCATTTTGATCAGTTGTGTCCACAAATGTATGGTTTCAGTCATTAAGCTCGTGACCACAGGAAACGGTAGAAAAGCAGAATGCCCCAATACATCAAGAGTTTCACATTTACCTGCTTCACAACAAGAGCACTTTATCTGTCCATCTTACCCTCCATCATCATCATCTCACCCACACCCCTGAACACTTGGGGTGAAACTAAAGACTGAAAATACATACTACGTACATACTTTGCAACATAGCACATTGTTTCTTCTCTTAGTATTTTCTTTCTTTCTTGTTATTCTTTTTTTTTTTTTTTTAGTGAACTCCATGGCAGGATCAGTTAAGAACGTTACTGACAATAAAGCCCCTTCTCTCTCTCTCTTTTTTTTTTTATCTTACACACACACACACACACACACACACACAGATATTATATATAAACACCAGGTAACATAAATGTCATTTTGAAAAAGGTCAGCAGGCATTGTCCTCTGCTCCAGATCAGACTGAGGTCTCTGTAGCTGACCTCCAGTCCTCTGTGTTTGTCTGGTTGGTCTGTCACTCACTTTCCTTTCACCTGCTTTGTCTAACTGCGGCATGTTGGAGTAAAGTTTAACCAACATATCTCTGAACTTCTCTGAACTGCACCTGCGTGAAGGGGATTGTACGAGACTGAAGTCAAGTACAGCTTCATTAGAATTACACCCTGAAAGGTCAGGTGTGGATTTTGTTGCCAGAATCAATGTGTCAGGATAGTTAGCATACCACTATGTTAGCATTAGTCTCAGTACAACTGATGGGGACAGGATTTCAAAGAGACACGTCCAGGAATTTGACCATTTACAGGAAGTTGTTGTACAAGCAGCAAATGAGCAAAACATTTCTTAACATAACTTTTGTTCATTTATAAGAAAACTCCATGGGACACCTTTGTGGCTGACGTGTGCTGAAACACACTTTGTATGAAGTGCCTTTGCTCTGTCTGAAAGCAAAGGTATTTATAGCTGTTCCGAATGACCACACTCAAAAGCATGGGAAAAACGCTGTTATCACAAAGACGGGAAAGATGCTGAAATTGTACAAATGGGAACAAGGACACACACTTTCGAAGTGTCTGCTTGAAGCCGTTCACAGCGTCAACATTTTTACTAAGGAAAGCTGAAGGACCGTGAAAACAGAGCTTTAGAGAGACTCCTCCTCACCTGCAAACTTTCTCCCCTCCACACACCTGGTCTACCACTGGGTGAATTAGGCGTGCGTCAGATTGCCAATTTCGAAAGGTTACAAAAATTGTTGGATGCAGCACATTATAATTATACTAACTGATAAAAAAAAAAGGCTCATTTTTGTTATTGTTTTTGTGCTATTTGCTCTGCTGCTCTAGGCCACTGTGTTAATATGGCAAAGTAAGAAACTCAGATTTCCCTAGACAAATAATGTTTAATAAAAGAACGCTTATATTACAATAACAGAGACAAATGATGATACTGGCTGCAGTGAAACCAGCAAAACATTAATTGAATAGCTCTGTCTGTCTTTCTTTCCATCTGTCGGTCTCTCTGCCTCCTCCCATTTTGTCTTTAATCATTAATTCTATCTCGTCTCCCCTCTGCCTCTAATTATTGTTCATTAGCTACTTCTATTTCTAGACCTGCTAGGTATGTGACTACATGACAGTTAAATGTTGTGTTTGAATGGAAACAGACATGGGTTTGCATCAGTTGTATGTATGATCAAATGACTTTTTATGTTTTCTATTTGAGTTTCAAGGTCTGTCTGTGTGATGACAATGGTGATAATTTCGTTTATGTTTGTGCGTGTGTGTGTGTGTGTGTGTGCAGGGTTGGATGAATGAGTGACCCCTCTGCTGCCTGGAAATGATTTCAGTGTAATTGTATTGCTGTAATTGCCTCATGGCGTCAACTTTGCTTTGCCATTGTCGTTCTCAAACAGACCTGGGTCATGTGATGTCGTAGGCAGAATTACATACACAATCTTTCTGTGTTTGCTCTGCGGATGCCAACATGTACAAGGACAGTGAAATCTTACCTTAATCTTATCTGCCTACTGCTTATTTCTTTTATATGTTTTTGTGCTTTTCTGTTTCAGCTTTGCTCTTTTTTTAAGGTTAGCTCAGGTTAATTTTCAATTAACCTGCTGGTAATGATGAGAAAGCACAAGCCTTTAATCTTCATTGCCAATTGTTCAAGGAACCAAGGGTGAGAAGGTCAAAGGTCATTGACAGCACTGTAAGAGCACATTTAGCAAATATACCGGTGACCCTACAGCTGGAATAAAAATCATCACACCAATCAATTTGGCAACATTCCCTCACATTCATCAGTCATACTTTTGCAAAGGAAATAAGTTGAGAGTTCACAACCCCCCGTGGAAGTCAAAGGTCAAGATGTTACTATGGAAATTTTCTCCTTCCATCATATCAGCAGATGGATGAGTGACATTTGTGAATGAAATGGTCACATCGCCCCTTGGGAGTGAAAATCCAATGGGTGTGTCTGCCTATGTGAGAGGAATTTTAATGTGAGTGTGCTTAGCCTGGTGCAGGGTATACCACTGAAAATGCTGTTGAATGTCACTGAGGAATCTAGATTTTTGAGCACTCAAACTACTAGTTTTGGTTTTGTGGCACATTTACTGCATGGTTCTGAAGCCCAGCAGAAGTTGGGTGATGCAGCAGGACAACAATGTTAAGTAAATCCACTACACAATGCTTTCAGACTAAGAAAATCCACCTTTTGGAGGGGCCCAGTCAGGGCCCAAACCTTAATCCAACAGAGATGCACAGCAGACATCCTAAGAATATGCTTGAGCTGAAGCAGCTCTGTTGGAAGAATGATCCGGAATTCCTCCTGAACAAGTTTGATCCATAGCTATAAAAAGTGTTCTGACATTATTGGTGGCAGAGGAGCGTAAGCACTGTATATGTCTATACTTTTTCCCACCACTGTATATGGTCTATTTTCAAAGAGTTACAATATTCATGAAGTATGTGCTCAAAGCAGGCACTTTGGATAAAGGCGTCTACTAAATGCACATGTACAGGTAGATGAAAAGGGAAGTGAGAGGTAAAAAAGGGCTTGAGAGAACCTAGAGTGCATAGAAAGGGTTTGTCATACAATAAATGGGTAAAAAAGGCTCTTAGAGGGGGAGAAGAAGCTCGTAAAAACAATCAAAGGAAAGAAAAAATAGAAGCAGAAGATGGGAGAGCATGAAAGATGTTAGTGAGAGTTGTGAGGGCAGATGTGGCATATGCAAAAGTTTGGATGACAGGTAGAGAGAGGGTAAAAGAGGACAGAACTGAGCTGTTGTGTAATGAAAGGGGAGGAGGGGAGACAAAAGAAGAGAGAGATGGGTGAGGAAGATAAAAGGAGGGAGAAACACAGAGGCAGATGAATGGAGAACTTTTTGTAAAGCGAAAACAAGGTCTCAAAGTCCTTGTACACACGGTAAGTTCATTTGTCATCCAAGTTAATTCAAATGAATACAGATGAGGGACTGAAAGAGATAAAGGACAGAAGGGTCAAACAAGAAGGAGATAAGTTTGTATTGAAACGTAGCTGCAATAAATACTTTAGTGTTACTGCCATTGACATTTTAAATGAAAGGGACTCTATGTATTTGATTGCGGTTGAGCTACTGTAAATGAAACTCAAGACTTTTGGTTTGGTTTTGGTGCCAGAGGGTGACCAGGGGGTCAGTGGGATTAATAAATAAAAGTCCTCTGGGGAGCATGAATGTCCAGAGTATATCATGTAAATTTCACCAACTGTTGCCAGGATACTGTGAAAGACCAGCGTGTTGGTTAAGATGAAAATTTTTATATTGAGAAGTAGGACAGAGATAACTTGCTCTGGACCACAGCAACCAAGTGTTTCGTAGATCAACAAACTGTCTGAAAGTGCCAAATTCAAACTCTTCTGAGTCAAAAACAAATCTACAAGAGACACTCGTCACCCTGGAAGCAGCTACCTACAGGATTCACTGTGCCAGAGACACAGGACAGATCCAAAGCCTGACCTTCAGGGCTGAAAGGGCGACATTGCTTCAGTCTTTTTCCTCTCACAACTACTCTGAAACCCATGAGGCAGGAACTCTGAAAAACTCTTTGAAAAGGTCAAATGGTTGTTTATGAAAAACTGTCAGTTCATTATAATTCACAGTGCGTCCTTCAGGGAGTCAAGCATTTTTTCCTCCCCACATAAAATAAAGAACTCTCAGGTGTGGTGTGTCATTGTCTTGGTGGGTGGGTATACTGTAGCTTTTAACTTGGAATGGATTATTTTATGTTGCAGCACTGACGTTTGGTCTAGATCTGAATACTCCCTCCTATACTGATCGGTGCACACTCCCACAGCTGTGGTGCAGCTGTGACGTAGTTGTGTGAGCCTGATTAGGTAGCTACAAGGATTTTAACCATATTCAACCACACTCTCTTAATACAGCACTTCTCTTCAGGCTTGGTGTGATTTTTTTTATTGCTTGGGTGGAAACACATACAACAGATACATTAAAGGCAAAAAACAGGGACCAAAGTCTCCCATGGCCAGTAAACACCACAGATTACGTGGGGATCAGTATTTTTTCAAGAGGATAAATAAATCATAAATCAGGTGATTTCTTTTCACATACAGACATGACTGTGCAGCTGTAGGCATCTGCAGTTGCTTTACAAGGCCAACGTGCTCACTGAGATACTGCTGCATTTTATACCACCTCCAAAACTGATATTATCAGAAAATCAAAATGTTTACATACACAAAGCTCAGATTATGGAGCCACATGTTTCTCTCGGTTGTTGGATGTTGGATCAATGTTATTTCACTGTACAAAAAGGATAAAGATGGTTTTAAAAGGGACAGACGTGATGGAAATGCTTTTTGTGACTAAGACTGATGTCTGATGTGTTTCTGTGATGCTTGTCTGTAACTATAATCAGGGTTTGATTGATTTAGATCTCCCACATGAACGTCTGTAGTAAGTGCAGGGGAAAAGCCTCCTCCTCCTGCTCCTACAGTTAGCTGTTCAACCTTTTAAATTTGTCAGTCCACTCTGATGCATGTCCGAAAGCTCACTGTCAAAACAGTTAACAAGGAATTTCAGAAAAAAAACAAGAAGGCATCTCTGTGTCCCCTGAGGAATACTGAACATGAATATACATACAGTACAGTCAAAGAGATAACATATAATGTTAAAAGTTTCTTTCTTTACAATCTTGAAACAATCTGTTTGGAAAGCTGCACAAAGCACCACTTACTTAGCGAGCTAACTGTTTAATAAATGACCAAGTGAGGCAACTAGTTTGCTCACCAACCCAAACTATGTATGGGCAGGGTAAACCCTGCAGTGTGACTCGCACCACTCCCTGAGCTAACAGATCCCACCTACCCCATTTAGAGTGCACGTGACAAACAGTCAAAGCAATGAGTCATACATGGCCATCATTTATTTATTCATTTCATATGCAGAGAAAAATATACAATTTAAAATTCAAGCTTCAGCAAAAAGTATCTATGCATTGACAACAAGCCAGCTAGCATGGTAGTTCAGTCTGCCATCTGCAGAACAGGAACAAGTAAGTTTATGTGACCACAGCAGGAGTCATGTGATGTAAACAAGCTCTGTCATGTGACCCCATTTACAACCAGTATTCAAATCCCACTACTGTCGAAGCAGTAAATTGTGACCAGATAGCTTCAGGCCACATTTAAACAGAAATCATTACATAACATTTTAGGTGTCTAGCTGATTTTCTGACTTAGCCTTAACCCCCACAATGAGATAAGAAGTGTACAAACTACTTCAAAGTCTGTGATCGAACCATATCGTGTGGGTGGATTTGTGATTTCAAAAAGGTGAGACAAGATTTAATGGGGCCTTGAAAGCAACACCTCTTGTCAAAGAAAGATATCTTTAATATTTAAGCCTTAAGAACTGTTTAATTTCATGACTCAGGCAGTGAGCATAATGCAGTCCACAAGTAATACATAGATACATACCAGACAGTCTCCCGCACAGCAAAAAAACAAACAAACAAACAAAAAAAAAAACAGTAATGCGACACTGTTTTCCTCTTTTAATAGCAATAATAGCAATAACAACAACATCAGTACTGTATGCTTTTTTCTTCATAGATTTGGATTTTCAACAGGTTTTTAATTTGACATTCATGTGGTCTGTAAAATGTAAACGAATGAAAGGAATCTCCCTGCGTTTGGCTGCATGGAGGTAACAATACGTACCGTTACGGCTGGCGAGAAATAGTTTTTATTAATACACCAAGAACAACAAGAGAAAGAGGTCAGACATTAAATGATGATAAGAACCATGTTTTATACTTTTACATTAGTGTAATATTCAAACAGAATGTCTGTACAGAGCTAATTGACAATATAATTATGCTCACTATGCATTGTTGAACAGAAGGATTTCACCCTCTTTGAGTCTTTATGTAGTTCTGTGCTACAAAAAACACCAAACAGTAATACAAAATATTGTTGCGTCTTCAGTTTTAACAGTGACAGTTAAGCACAAAGAGCCTCACGCCTGCGTTATAGCATGTCTTCATAAAGATGAGTCATGTCGAAGCAAGTGTCCTTGATGCTCCGGCCCTTTTTCCTACAGAATGTCTGCTAGGTTGTACAAAAGATGACCAGTATTCATAAAGCTATCTCAGAACAGACCAGACAGACCTCTCCATTAAGGATCAGGAAGCATACCAGAGGTGTGCCAAAAACGGAGAGAGCTCCGATCGGACTCAGTTAACAGTCCTAATGAAGCCCTAATAATCAAAAGCATTTTCAAAACTTTATGGTAAGGACAAGGCTCACAAAGCTAGACTATATAATGACAAACCATTAATTAAACACTTTGAGCCGTCTGGAGTTTCACTGTCATCCCACTGCTGAATATTTGCCACTAACTTCAAAATCACTTTTAAATTTCAAAAATTGAACAGTGAGAGTAAGAGGAAATTTGGGGATTTGCAGGCACTACTGGACACTTTGTAAGTAGCAATGTGCAGTGAATCTCAATATAAGAAAATGCATAATTTGGAGATGAAGTTAAGTCCATTATTTTCTATATTAGAACAGTGTTGTTGTGTTTATGAGATGACAAACTAAGTATTGTTAACCTGTAGTTACCTGTAGTGTAATACACTTGGAAGTCTTTTTGAGTTTTTTGCTGCATGTGATTTTAATATAAAGAACACACACACGTCAGCCAATCTGAAATGAGTTTTTTTTTCCATGGTCATAGTACAAAGCAAATCCTCTGGGATTTTTTTGTTTCGTTTCCTCTCTGTGAACTAGATGGTGTGAATAAAAAAAAAAAAAATGATTTTGCCTACTGTATGGCTTGTTTTACATTTATTCAGAAACTGACTTAGTTGGATATATGAGGGGAAACAGTGCCAATGAACGTCTGATGTGTTGACAGTGTAGAAACAGTTAATATTGACGTTAGATGAATGAGAACATTATCAATCATGTAGTGTACTGTACAGCCTGTGTGAAATGATGTGAAACCAGATCAGGGTAACAACAGACTAAACTCTGAAGAGTAAAACTGAACATAAACTATGTGATCCAGTGGCAAGTGATGTTAGTGGTGTTAGAATACAGCATCTGTATAATGTTACATTCAGGCAGTGGCGGTTTTTGGCACAGGCATCACATGGGGGACGGCACAACCATGTGAAAAAAAAAAAATCTGTGCCGCTAAGCGGTTTTCTATCATCGATCATATTACTTTGTGGGGAATTGACAAATTGGCGCCCCCTGCAGCTGCAGGCGCCCCTGCTTGCTGAGAAGGTGCCATGCTCAGAAGGGGGCTCGCCCAGGGAGTAATTCAATGTAGAACCGCCACTGCATTCAGGGCTGGAGACAGTGTTTCCAAAGCCACCTGACCTACATTAGTGAGTGTGTCTTCTAAAGGATTTGTTTACTGTTGTTCTTAGTGTCACATGGTGTAAAGGTGAGCACACTTTACTGAAGAAATCTTTGAAATTGTGATAATTGTGTGTATTGTTCTGTGAGAGTGTTATTAGTTTATACAACAACCAATTATCGCAGGCAAAACCAGAAGCTGTGTCAAAATTGTTTGCAAATTTTCAGGGTCTGTCGTCAGACCCTGAAAATTGTTGTAATTTCTACTTACCAAAAAAGTCAATTACACTAGATATAGCTCTGTCATTTAAGCAGTTGTTAGCCATTAATAAAGTCGTTTAATCCTTAATTTAAGGCTACAAAGAGCTGTTTTAAGAAATACAAACAAATGTTATTATTCTCTGGTCTGATGAGTCCTTTTCTCAGAGGCTTTATGAATACAGTTCTGACTAGTATAAACTAATAGCAAAGCACCAGTTAAAAACTAGAACACATTTTAATCCAGCCAGAGAGCGAGCTGCAGTAACAGACTTCACTTGATATTTAAGGCAATGTAAGTTCATAGAATTGTTCCTCTCAAAGAAAAGAAGACAAATTAGGAAAATGAAAAAAAAAAAAAGGATTTATACGTACTGCAAAGAGTAGCTGCAGCAAAGAAACCGTTTTTTCAGACAGAAAAACAAAACAAAAGCAACACAGCAAACTATAACCATTTGTGACAGCAAATGGAAACAACTTTCTATCCTGAAACTGATCCTGTTAAAGAAAAGAAGAAGTAAAAAAAAAAGGTTCTGAATTCATAGTAAAGAAAACCAAGTGAACCACTAAAGTAACAACAAGAGACACAAATACAAAATTAAAGGGGATACCAACCCTAAAACAGAATCCACATGTTAATTCTTAAAGCCTGGACAGTTTAATCATTAACACCCAAATACTGCAGACCATCAGAACAGTGAAAATATCCAAAGAGTGTAACTGCATCAATGTGAGATAAATTTGTTGTTTCTTAAAGCACACCTCGGTGCCACAGAAAAGTGTAAATAGGTACCTGTTACAGTTTTTGGTAATCACGATATGACCCATATTAAAGCTAAGCAAAAACTTCATTTAAATTGTAAGAAGTGTATGAGACAAATTTCCAGTTAAGATCAGAAGTAAATCAGATCGTTTTTTTGAATTTGTTCTACTTTTATTAAAAGTGCCAACTAGGTGTCCCCAAAGTTCACATTGACACACTGTCTAGTCTAATGCTCTCAGTATGGTTTCTGATACTGTCCAGGACCATGAGAATACCGTATGTGATTTCTGTTTCAAGGCTGATTTCCACTTTAAGACACTGAGAAGAGAGAGAGCCCCTTTGTCCCTTGGAGTGGGGTCAGAGTACTGTGACCCCTTCCTCCTGCTTTGCCACTGTGGTGCTGGGAGTCAGTTTTACTCCACTGTTAACACCCCTACCCAAACCCCGCCCAAAGCAAATGTACCCCACCTCAAAATATTCACTACCAACACTCCCAGACCCAACCTCGACCCCAAACCCGATCAGTTTCACTTTGGATTCCCTACAACCCACCAACAACTACACACCTGGGAAAAACAACACATCCAGATGTGTCTTTTGAAAACATCTGTGATTATACTGCCTGCGTGAACAATAAGCTGCAAGCATCTTATCATTTTAGGCTTTTCTGTACAACAATGGGTCAAATTTTGTGAAACAGGCCTTTAACCTGCCACTTAATACCTGTATCTAAAATGAGTCCTATATGTTAAGATAAAGCCTTAGTTGCTGGTCAGTTGCCAGTTGAGTCTGTGGCTGATCATTGAGGCTGAGTATCAAGAGCTGCATTGGAATTAGATCTACATGTAGAACATCCTTAAAATGTTTTTTTTTTCCTTTTTGCTTGTACATTTGAGTCTTAATCATGAATTCAGACGCACTACTGCTTGTTGTTGTGGTGTGCACGATATGTCAAGTCAGGGTGAGCGCTAAGAAGTATGATAGGTAGGACAACAGTAGGAGGCTCTAGCACAAGAAATAATTAGCATCCACTGAACTTGTACATGGCAAGAATCCTACAGAATATTTATGTTTTTGTTTATTTTATATTTTAACTAGAAAGAAAATAGCAGAATACCTCAGAAATTATGAAAAATGAGTGTTTATAGAAGACAAAATTTGCCCTTTAAACATATTTTAGTTTCTGTTTGTAATAAAACGATATGCAGAGAATTAAAACTTTGAATCAGAACCAAAGCAGAATCAGAATTGAAGAACGAGGGTCTTGAATTACTTCAACCAAGTCTTCCAACTTCAGTGACCAAAGATGGTGGTTTGTCCCTGCCCTCGGAAATGACCCACAGGGGTGCACCAGAGACAGGCCAACACGACCTTTGTAATAATAATAAATGTGCAGTTAAGGTTGTGGAATGGTTTGGGTTAAATATTAGAACTTCCTCACACTAGTTATTGAACACCCCCTTTTTTCCAGTTTTTATTGACATTTCAGCAGCTCAGGGTCAGTGAATAATGGTACAAAGTTAAGCTGTTTTAATTTAGAGAACAAAAAGTTAATTCAACCTGAAGATTCCATGATTCCTTGTTTCTAAAATGCCCAGTTGTTTATTTTTCTATGCCTTAATTTCAGAAACACTGAAACATTGAATTATGTAAATTTAAATAACAGCTGGAGAAAATGGAGGCCTTCAAAAACTTTTTACTCAGTTTTATATGGGAGTCTCCTGAGTCCTAACTATTGCTCTTAATAAGCTGCCCGCACAGATGACCTATGGGCTTGTTTTTCACAGGAGGACAGTTTCATTATATCCTCTCTTCACCTAAGTGCTGCAGCTCTGAGGAGCAGATCTTTAGGGGTTCACTTCATTTTAGGAAACACCCGACAAGGCAGACACTGCTATCGTGTTTTAGGTAATGTGCATTTTCCTTATATTAATAATTATATTGTTCTGGAAAGTTGTACAAGAGATTTAAGGTTCAATGGTATAATCACAGATGTGTTGTAAAGACGGTCTGATGAGCAGGTCTCAAAGTATGATGATTGTTGTTTAATCTATTCATGACCACTAATCAATCTGTTGTTACCTGAAAAATTAAACCTCTCAGGTGTATTGTAAGGCTTCCTATGTTCCCTTAGTGCTTCAAGCAAACATTTGAAATACAAACGCATTGATTCCCCCCCCCAAACTCTAAATATCCAACACCCCACAGGGCATCGTAGAAAGATTTCAAAAATGACAAAAACTCTAAGAAACTTGTTTTAGGACAGGATTTCTTAGGCTTATTATCCTTCAGGACACACTGAGAAATATTCTGAATGTTCTTATGAGAAGTACCATTCACGGGACCCATTCTGGGTCACAGTTCAAGAAATATTGTTCAGGAGTAGCTTGTTGCACATTGTTGATTACATCCAACTTCCTGTCTGCAGTCTCAAATATAGCATTACACTTTGTGTGCCCATTTTAGTCCTGGTAAGGGCTCAGCAGCATATTACCACTATGAAGACCCATTTTTAAAAGGACCCATCACAATAAAGACCTCACACCAAGATCAGTATGGCCCACAGGGCGTTATGTCCACTGCTTCCCACCACTGATGACAGAAAGTTCTTCAGACTGAAACATCGAATGATAAAGATACAAGAAACGGTAGTAAATCTGCTTACCAGCTATTTCACACTCCCAGAAAGCTTTGCTCTTCGTTGACAAGTCTTTCAACAAGCACCAAAGTGACGCATGGTGGTTTCAGAGATTTGGTATCAGCAACTCTTTCTTCAGTTAATCCCCTGCTGTTTACAAGTTCTCTCCAAATATCTAGCTCCAACCACTGCCTTGTCATGCCCAAGTACAGAGTCAGGTGTCTTTCTAGAGCTGCAATAACTGGGTATCAGCCTCAGGTGGCAGATACAGTTTCTGTTCATGAGGCTGTTGTTGTTAGTATTTTACCACCACAGTGGAGATGGGGCCATAGTTGTTCCAGGATCCAGGATCCACAGTGGGATGAGCTGCTTCCCTACATGGCCCTATCTCATACACAGATGTCCACCACCCTTCCCAACAAAACTTTCAAAGGTATCCTATTTCCTTCCACCCATATAAGCACTCAACAGGTCTTATATTTGCCATCCCCATCCTTGTTCCTAAATTCTTTTCCTTTCTATCCCATCCTCCTCATCTCCCTCCCCCCCACCCCAGGCCAGTCTTCTAGTTGGGGGGCGGGAGGGCTCGTGCCGCTAGAGAGCTGTAATCTGAGTTAATTCTGTGTTGGAGTTCCCTGTCCCTGGTGTCTCTCTCCTCTGTGGGGGGTCTACCCCCACCAAGGGGAGCTCCACGCCTAGTCATGCTGGATTAGGCGTCCCTCCCCCAGGCCCCCCGCCATCTCCGGCCTTGCAGCTGTAGGCCGCTGCCACCTCCCTGGCAATGCTCCTCATCCTGCCTGACTGCTGGGTGTCAAGGCGGAATGGTGATGGGTGGCAGAACTCACGGAAGCAGCGCTTAAAGTTCTCATCCAGGAAGGCGTAGAGCACAGGATTCAAGCTGCTGTTGACGTAGCCCAGCGCGATGCAGAAGTGCATCAGGACCAGTGTGAACAAGCTACTCAGGTTGAAGCCCAGCGACTGAGCCAGGACCATGATCTGGATGGGTGTCCAACATACGACAAACGCTGCCACCACAACCAGGACCATCCTGGTGATACGCCGCAGGTTGCGGTCCTTTTCCTTGGAGCCGGACAGGATGCGAACACTGCGCAGGCGCTTGACCATCAAGCTGTAGCAGATGCTGATAATAGCAACAGGGATGAGGAAGGAGAAGAGGAAGACACAGGTACCAAATACAGGATCCCAGTGGTCCCTTGGTTCAGGTAAAACCACAATGCACTCAACACCTAGATACAATCAAGAAGAAGAGGAGAAGAAGAAAATAAAAGAAAATTAGTTTGTTGATTATGTAGCTGGAAAAAAAATTGCAAATGGGTACTGTGCTTGGAGTTAGGGCCAAGCCCAGTACAGCAATACAGTAGATCCAGGATGCATAAACCTAAGTTAAAGACTGAAAGCAGAGAAAAAAAAGTGAGAAAACGTGATCAACCATATGATCAGTTTCATTTTGGAGCCGTTTCTTGAGCGACAACTTGAGAGCAATGACTGCAGCTTCTCAAAAGTACTGTCCGTTGTATCTTCATAATGAGCAAAGCCCTAAACAAGTGTAGATGCACAGAGAGGAAATGGATATTGGTTTTCTTATGTGACCAATTTCCAAAAATAAACCTTTATTTACACATTATGCAATTAACCTGGTATAAAACCGTTGCATATTACATGCAACAGTGTCGATGATGAATTCTAATGTGTTTATTAAAAATGCTAATTACAAATGCACATTATGCAGCAGTACAAATAATAGAAGACACAGAAGACCCAACAACACTGAGAAATGAGGAAAGAAAAAAAAATCTGCATCTATAGCGGGAACATGATGAAGATACAAAGGAGACAAAGTAAGAAAGGATAAATAAACAAGGACAGAGTCAGTTTTCACAGCGAGACCGGTTTAATCAGTTCAATCATAATACAGTCAACAGCTACAGGAGGAGGCCCAGGTGGGAGAAAGAAGACAGGAAGATAAATGTGTCTGGACCTATCAAGAGATAAGTAGTGGCAAATAAAATAAAAGACAATGAACAATGATTTAAGAGTTTTAGTCGAAGCAGGTGGGCCAGACAAGTTTTGCATTGAAAAAAAGAAAATGAAGCAAACCTTGTGCAGGGGAGATGAATTTATACAAACATCGTAAAAATTTAAATATATCACCTTCAAATTCAAAAATAAGACATGTTAAACAGTAATACACACTGGAGGTAACAAAAAAAGTACCTGTACATACAGGATGTTCTGATATACTGAGGTATGAATTGGACGAACAGTCAGGATGAATGATGACAGGAGAATACATTTTACAGTATTTGTTGAGAAATGCACCTGCGTTTTCAGCCTAAATCAAACAGAGATTTTAAATAAATAAACAGAGAACAGCATCCCAGTCCTCCTGATAACACCGCGTTTGCCCAAATGAAAGTCAGGTGTTGGGTTTGGACACTGGAGGAAACTCCTCTTAACATGAAGGAAGCAGTGAATCACAAAATGAAGAGAAAATGCAAAACTGACTAAACAGCAGTGAACAACTGCAAACAAAAGAAAACAAAAAAACAAAAAAAAACTGTGATCCTTGTCACCTCCAGCCAATAACAAGGGATTTAATGCAGATCAAATAGGTGCATTATTTATTAATGAACTGGTAAGATTCTTAAAAATAAACATCTGTTTTTGGGCAAGCTGAAATTTTGACCTAATAATGGTGATAGATGAAAAGTTAATTAGTCAACAAAGTGACTACAGTTCATAGTGTCAGGGACATGAACGTGTCTGTGTGGAATGGTAATCCATCCAAGTGTAAAAATCATTTCACCACTCCTCACACTTCACGTCTTACATTATCGTTGACATATGGAAATGTTTTTTCTGTTAATTAATAACATTTAAAGATTATACTGTGATCAATGAGGCACACAGCTGTGTTACTGTAAGTCCTCCTGAAAAGCTGACATTTCAAACTTAATAGGTAGAAAGTATTGAACTGCCTACAGCAGCAGTTTAATACTTTCTTGCTTAGTCAGCCTCGTGTAAAGACTGCGGTCTGAGGCTGGTGGAGCACAAAGAGGGATGAGAAGAAACGAAAATCCTCCTGTACATACTAATGTTTTGACGTTACATTTGTCAAAGGTCCAAACAATGACTGATTACATTTTAGAAGGTGATCTAGTTCTGGGACTTCTGCCATTAAATGGATTTCATGTTTTAACCATAACTCTGACGTGAGCGGAGATTTAAGATTTGTTGTTTGCAAAGAAATCAATCTGATTTAAAACTTAAGTGACTGCAATGAGGCTTTAAAGTGTAGCAGCAAACTGGAGAACACCTCGGCTGTCTCAGAGGTTTGTGCTCTCTGTGTGCCTTCTAGTTACTCTGATTATAATACACTGCCTGGCCAAAAAAAAAAGTCGCCACCTGGATTTAACTAAGAAAATAGGTAAGAGCCTCCCATTGGATAATTACTGCATGGGCGATTATTATCTTTCTATCCCCAACTGACGCAATGAGTAGCTTCTCATTTCTTAAACAACCATGCTGAAAGACAGATGTGTCTTTCAGCATGGTTGTTTAAGACATGGTCTGTTTGAGAAGGCCCTAACCCATCCAGCAGTGACATCATTTTCACAGAGGGATCGGCCTCCACAGAGTCCAGACCTTAACCCCACTGAGAATCTTTGGGATGTGCTGGAGAAGGCTTGGCGCGGTGGTCCGACTCTCCCATCATCAATACAAGATCTTGGTGAAAAATTAATGCAACACTGGACGGAAATAAATCTTGTGACACTTAAGAAGCTTATTGAAACAGCGCCACAGTGAATGTGTGCCATGATCAAAGCTAAAGGTGTCCAACAAAATATTGAGTGTCTGACCTGTTTTTTTGGTGGCGCCTTTCTTTTGGCCAGGCAGTGTATTATACTAAGTGTGTGTTTCAGGAATTAGTGAAATTTTAAAATCCCTTGAGAACACCACTTTAGATAAATTATTGTTTTGTCCCTGTATTTAAAAAGGAGTCGTCGCTTGAACAAGAGCTTTGGAAACATAATTTCCTGTATTTTACAACCTTCGACAAAGTTTTTAAATATTAAGTGATTAATAAAGTGGGTTTTTTCCACCACCAAAGTCACAAATAACTTATGATGTATTGCTTCTGGCCATAAAAAAGCAACATAATGCAGTGTTTGTGTATTGAATTAAACCCTTAAATTCACACACACACACACACACACGTTGCAGAATAAACTGCATAAATAGTCACAACAAAGCCAGATCAAACAAACAGGAATAGGAACTGTTGAAAGAAAAAGTTGATCTATTATTCCATTTGGTGGATGCTTTTATCAGATGCATCTCGTGGAGTCACGAGTGTGCACAGTTTATAGTGTGTGGGTGTCCCCAGTAAAAATGGAAGCCGTAGCCCCGGCTCCATTACGGCCACACTCCAGCCATTGATCAAAAACACAGTAAAAGTCCGTGTGAAAGGACGGGAATAGTAATATGGTGCTTGATAGGACTGTGAAGTTTATGTGCTTTATAAAAATTGCTGTAGATGGCTCTCTGTTCCCTGAGGGAGGAGGTGGTAGAAAAGGAGCAGCAGGTAGGTTTTAAACCTAAAGGAAAACAACACCAACAAATATAATAATCGCAGTGATCCCTGTAATACTCCCTCTTCATGGAGGGTCAGAATGGAACAGCCACCTTACTTGTTGCAAGAGGTGAGAATCTAAGGATAGCAAATTTGTTACAGATTTGTTTTCTGGAGTGTAATGAACCTTACAGCTTCATGGGACCGCTTACATGATTCGAGATTATCCTCTCGCTTCCGCCTTCATTTCATCGTCCCCTTCTCACTTGTTTTCATCTTGAGGAAACTGCTTCCTCTGTCTAACAGCGAACCACGGGGACACTTCCTTTTATTATCTATGACTTCATCCTCATTCTGCTTGGAGACAGTCTGACAGATCATCAGTGCACTGATAAACATCCCAGCATTCGGACCTCGATAGCAGAAGCGCCACCTTCTAAACAGGTGAATATGAGAGCATCCGTGGACACATGGCGACATACAGCCACAGAAGAATATGAATTAGTTTCACATTTTCACTCTGATCAGATGTATTCTTCTGGCTTCTAACAACGACGTTGTGTCTCCCCCCAACAAACATCCCATTTCAATGGGATTTACATCACATGAAAGAAGAAAACATGTCACTTCATGAATGTGGGGCTTTGTGGCAGAGTAGGGATTTCAGGCACTTCACCCGCTGAATTTGAAAGGCACATAGAGAAGGTGAAGTGTCTTCAAAGGTCAATACTTCAGCCAGTGGCCTTCATCAAGGTCATCACACAACACATTGAAGACACATTTAAATCTATGTGGGGCTCAGATTAACGTGAAAACATTTACCCCAAACACTCCCTCAGGAAAACAGGTTTTCCACTGCAAATTTCTGATAAAATTTAGATGATGGAGAAAAGGCCATATCTTTAATCTGCACTTTGTTAGGTCCACCTCTACAGTTTAATGCAATTCAGTACAACAGCTCTGCCATAAACTACCTGCACAAAGTTTCAGTTTTTGTTGACAGTCAGTAAACAAAGCTTGTAAATCCAATTATATGTTCATCACTGGGATCATAGTTAAAACACTGTACCCAGGGTATGCTGTTGTAATCTAAAATGGTTTGGAGTTTGTACTCATCAAAAAGGAACACCGAGAACATCACTGTTAACTTGCTCTTTTTTCTAGAGTCTATTTTGTAAATCTCATTTTACATTAATAATCCTGCAACACTGAACCATCTCTGTGGTTTTGTCTCTAATAAGTAACTTAACACTAAATCCACTCTTTCAGTCAATAAACTACATGTGTACCCATATTCGAACAGACTCTTTTGATGCTGGCCCTGTTGGACAGTATAGTGCTTATTGAAACATAAATTATGTTCCATGTGTCCATGTCATCCTAAAACAATCTGTAAAAAAAATATGAGGTACCCTTCAAATATCACCAGTAAAACATATTTGCCACTGCAACACACACATATACGCGCACACCTACACACACTTCCTGCGCATTTTATTTTGACAGGAAATAAAATAACTCAACACCTGATTCAATCCTCTGGAGAGATGCTGTCTCCTCGTAAATGGCAGGTTATATAGTTTACCCAGACTCCCTGCAGCATTAATGCACAACATTCCCACACATAAAAACAGACACAAACATGTACATTCATTAAAATATGTTGATGTATTTTGACAGGAAACACAACATATCTCACTTTTCGTCTCTCTGAGGAGCTCATGTCTGATAGGTGGAAATCTCAGAGATGGGATATGTTGCAGCTCCATTTAAATATTTCTACAGTGCTGAACGCTGCATAAGAAAAGGTCAAGCCGCAATCACTCGATGGCTGTTTCGAAATATCTCACCTCATGAAATGTCAGTGGGTGACTTTTACTACCCTCTGTTTCTACACAAACAAGCATTGTCATATTTTTCAATCATGCAGCGAAATAGTATTCGCAATTAGCCCAGATCAACCTTCATTAATTCAAGAATTAATGTCTAACGAGTTCACATCATTATGTTGGAAGATGCAAATTGTGATAATGTTTTGTTGCCACTGTTTAGGTTAGGCACTCTTCACCGTGGTCTTCAGTGTAATATTCACCATCATTTATCAATTTTCTCCAAAATTTGTGGACTCAAAATGGATCTGCTCTGCAGTCCTTGTCACGGATCACTCTACCGACCAGAAGTGCCATTACAACTTTTAGAGAATATTAAATTTCATCTGTTCACAAAAACTCTCAAACTACTGAATATTCTGCTGTGACCGAATGCCAATAAACCTACCGTGCCTCAGGTTCTGTTCAAGGATGGCCATGGATGATGGTGGAGCTCAAAATTCATGTGGGGAAAAAAATACTTTCTGCCCGTAGGCCATGTACATGTTGCTTCTTTGCAGTTCTTTTCTTTATCTTTTTTTTTTTTCATTTCTCGATGTTTTTCCAGTGTTTAGCTCTTAATCTTCCACTATAATTCATTTAAGTCCAACTCTCCTTCCTCCCCATACTCTCCTTCTTTCTTTCATATATAACTAGGAATCTGTGTCCCATCCTGGTTTCCATTTCACAGTTGATGATTTTCCACCACTGCTTTTGTTCCTCTCATTTATCACTTCTTTCCCCTGTATTGCATTTTGCCTACCTCCTTCTTTTTCTTTTCCTCCAGCTTGGATCGTCTGTTTTTCTCTTGCTTCCACTGCTCCTCTCATCTATTTTATTTCAGGTCCTTGAATTTCCTCTCTCTTATTTTCCTCACCTCTGGTTCAGACCTATTAGTTTCTCTTTTTGTTCATTTTGTTGCTTGGTGTTCTTCTTTCCTGCTCACTGTCCTCTCCTCTTTTTGGTCTCCTTTCCCCAGTATTTCTCTTATCTTTTGGTCGCTGCTTGTCTTAGTAATTTTTTCTCCCTTTCTTTACCTTTATTCACAGAAGAAAATAAATGTGTTCATTCCAACTGGCTTCTCTCAAGCTTTTCCATTGAATTTTTATTTCTTGTTTTCTTCTCTTTCACTGCTAATCTTCTTTGCCCTCCCCCTCTTTCATTTTCAATCAGAGCATGGCAGCATTCTCCTCTGTATTTTTTCCTCCTGTCTTTCACCTTTCCTTGCTTTCTCACTTATCATTCCATTCTTTTCTCTCTCCTCCTCCCCCTACAGCCTCCATTTTCTGTCGGAGGAAAAAAGCTGTGGTCTTGCAGTGATTGAATCCTGCTGGCCTCCCACCTGAGCACATGAAAGCTTGTTAACTCCTTAAACAGCTGCCTCAGTAGCTGCTGAGTCCCAACGTCCAGATGCCACTTTTGACATTTTCCATCCAGAAGGTTTTAGGGATTAAAGGTCAAGTCAAAAACCTTCACTAAAGTGAAATCAACACCAGAATCTGACTATTTCTACGATCCAAATTCCAGCTCTGTAGCTTTGTTCTAAGTTTGAGTTCTCTGAATGTTTTCTAATCCACTGTGAAGTTCAACAGCACTGACGACCAACAGCCTCGTCTCACTAAGTGGCAATTTCCGTAATTCGTTTTGCAGGTTATCAGTATGCGCTTTTCTTGTGTCATGGGGGTGGCCGTGGCGCAGCAAGTTAAGAACGCGGCTTTGGATCGCCTGGAGATTGGAGGTTAGATTCTGGTTCGACTCCTTGACCAAGCACAATGGATACGCACAACCAACCAGAATGAATGAGCCAATTTCAAAGCAAACGTTGACGTGATGGGGTCTGGCTTTTTGAGCCTGTTGAGGATTGAGATCATTTTGAGCAGATCCTGGGGTCTTAATGAATTCAGTCTTTGTGGCTCGTGAATGTCTCTTGTGGACATTAAAAATATATTCTGCCCCAGGCCTGTTTTTACCTTAAATGTGTAAAATGTGCTGTAAAGGGAAAAAGAAAGCTTTTGTGCAGGAATGATTTACTTTTGGGGGCTGAAAAGGTTGAAAGTCCCTATAGGCTTTAATTCAGCTTTCAGACTCATACTTGTTTACCTGCTGCTGCTTCAAGCTGACAAATGGACTGTGGCAACCACGCACTTATATAACCTGTTAAAGTGTGTGTGAGTAAAGTGACAGTGTAAGAGAATGTTTTGTTCCGTATATGACATTCGTATGTTTAAAGCATGGATGTGTGTGTGTTTGGTTCCAGACATCTCCACAAGTTGGCATGTGCGTAGGTCTATGTGTATCCTCTATATATGTGTGTGTGTCCGGGCATGTGTGCTTTCTCTGTGTGCGCATTCTGAGTTGGTGTGTGCATGTGTTTGTGTGTATCTATCCTTAGGCGATACAGCAGTTGTCATCAAAGTTACGTCTGGCTGTGTCAGCAAGGGAGGAGGCACAAAACTGCATTATACACACACACACACACACACACACACACACAGTAAATGGTATTTTTCATTGTGATCGTCTCTTTTGTTACAGCTGTGTTTTTATTTATTTAATTTCTATTTAATGTTTCATCACACAGCAGATAAACTGAACACTGAACTAAGAGACTACGTATTAAACTGCTCTTATAATTCCTGCAGAACTGCTTTGAATAGGACTATCAGTTCTTTAACAACAGTCTTTATTTTCCATTATTCTCGATTATGTTTGACCACTGCCGAAGTATTTTAGAGAATCTATAATATCGCCTCATAACATCTCATAAACTACTGCTTCATACAACATGTGTGCAACTGGCAAGCAGATGGGGGGAAAAGGCTCTTTGAGGGAGCGACTGAAGAATCCAAGCAGCAATAAGGTTCTGCTTTTAGAACTATAACCCCCTAATATAAATATACATGAGCACTGTAATCACCGTAGTGTACATCTGTGTGAATATGACTGAATGTTACACGTCTGGTCGCTGCAAAGCTCATGAATGAACCCGTGACTTAGAGGTATGAGATGAAACAGCTGTTGATCAGCGGGTGTAGGCGTGATTCAGAGCTCTGCCTGAGCTCATGCTCCATGTGAAACTACTAATACAATACACTCTCGCGGGCTACTTACACTACAATCTACACTAATTCATTCCCTATTTTGTGTTCAGTGTGTTATGGAACAACCAATGCTGATGCTGAGTGATATTTTTATATTGTCCTTGTCTTAAATCCAGTATTGTTTACATCTGTTTTTAATAGCTTGCAGTCTTCTTCTTCTTCTTCTTTACCTTTTTTGGCACACTGTTGCATATCTCAGTGTGTTACCGCCACCTACAGATAAGTGGAAAATTGCAAAGCCATCAGCAGGAACGTGCACTGTGTCAACTCCACAGTAGAGTTCAAAAACTCCACAGGGAACCTTTAAGTGTTTGAGCTAAACTACAGGCACATAAGAATTATTTCATTTGTTAAGTATGGTGACAGTGGTGCAAAGTAGAACAGCTTTTCTTTGACTTTATCTCCATTTTATGTTGGTGCAGCATGAGTTCAAATCTGCAGAGATAAATGCCATTATACTGAAAATTAAATATGGAAACACTAAAAACTATACAAGCATCTGACCCTGAAGAAAGTGTAAAAAAAAAAAAAGCACACTGGCAGTCCTGGTATAAGGACACAATATCCTTGCCAGCACAGACTGATAACATAGTGCTGGAAAACAAAATAAAACAGGAGATAAATATAGAAACAGGAGTGATTACATAGCATTGGTGGACATACTCTATGTACTGTATTGAGACAAGCTAATACTGCAAAGGACTGACCTTGGTTTTTTTGAAACCCGCAGATGCTCGGAGAGGTACCCACAGGGTCCAGCAGTAGAAACTATTGGTCCTGATGTTTATGTGTGTAAATCATAATGGTGATGAAATATAGGATCATACTTTGTTAGCAAAATCTTACTCAAAACAAAACAAAACAACTGAATCTGAAACTAAGACACCTTCAGTCACATACTGTAGCTCAGAGGATGTAGAGAAAAGAACAAAGGCAATGCACAGGGGAATGAACTTTGACGTGTAATCTCTAACCAGGGCTAAGGTTTGTTCTTCCTCTTCATTATATAGAGAGCAAAATTCTATTATAATCTGTGACTTTACATAAATAAATAACAGTGTCTACGTGACCGAACAGCGATGCTCCTTCCTGGTTGGGTGAGGTAGTCCATCAGGGTGCATCTTGTTTTTCCCTCGGCTCATTTCCTGTCCTCCTGTGACACTAAATCTCTGAGCAGCTCCTACACCCTCGCTCGATCCATCTCTGTTTGTGTGCCACCTCTCTTAAATCCTGTCTCAGCCAGTTTACTGTAGACATCAATCTGTGATATATTATTTGACATACTAAACATATGTGTACAACATTGGCACTGGACATAAACTGTGCTCTGCAGATTCATCCAACATGAACTTTAATTCATAAAGTTACCGAGCTGACTCAAAGGAAACGTTCTGAGTTGTACTCAAGAGTAAACATTCTTGAAATCGCTGCTCTTAAAGACAAGTGGACTTGCAAACTTCAAAATCTAATTTCAATGCTGCTCTCATTTATTTTACTTACTTTTTTATTTTAATTTTTTTTACTGTCTAATGTTATCAGTGGCTGAATATTGCAACGCTAACACACATCTCTGCGCCAGCACAGACTCGCTGCTAGGAGACAGATTTTCTACCAGTCCTTTGGATGCATTAGTCAGAGAAACTATTAGTGACAGCAGGGTGGCGGCTGATTATAGCCTCCTTCCTGCCACTGTGTCCTTGGGCAAGGCTTTTGACCCCAATTACTGAGAGCGGCATGCCGTGACTTTCCCTGCAGCTGTTATAAAGCCACTCTGTCTCCTCTCTGTTTGTTTAGAGGAGACAGGAAGAGGAGCAGAGAGGGATAGAAGTTGAGTAGATTGAACCTTTATTATCCCTGAATGTCAGCGTGTTGTACAGCTCGCAGTCACGTGAGAACACAGAAACCAACAAATTGTATTTATATAAGAAGTAGAGGAAAGAAAGGGAAGAAGATAACTGAGAGATCGAGACTGAAACAAGGGGGAGGGAAAATGAGATGTGACTGAAATGAATGAGATCAGATTTGAATCCCAATAAAATAGAGAGATGAGAATGGAATGAAAATCAAATTATGTGGATGAAATGTGTTATTTGAGAATGAAATGCAGGATGTGAATGAAATGACACTAAGAAAGAGGTATGAAGGAAATAAAGTGAGATGTAAATGACAGCAGATGAGATTAGGATTAAATGGAGAAATTATAAATGAAAAGAAAATGAAATAAATGAGATGGTAATGAAATGATGAAGCATAAAATGACATAATGAGACTGAGATTAAGAATTAAATGAGAGTGAAATGAATGAGATGGGGATGACGTTAAAGTAAGGAGATTAAAATGAAGCAGATGAGTGGAACAGAGATGAGAATCACATTGAAACTGAAATGAATGACTGGAATGAGCTGTAAGCTGAATTAAGAAGAAGAGAATGAAATGAAATTGGAAGTTGAAATAAAAGTTGAATGACATAAAGGGAGAAATGAAAACGAGCAGGAGCTGAGGAGAAAACAATTGGAAAAGAGAAAAAGAGACACACAAGAGGAGAAGGAAGATGAGCAAACAGCAGATAAATAGAAAAGGCAGACGCATGAGAGCAGAGAGAACTCCGAGTGCAGATGAAGCTCAGCTGTAGAGTAGACTAATAAAAATGATTATAGGATTAAGCCATAGCTGCAGGCTGAGACTGGATCAATATCTAACCACCAGGCCTTCTGCTTCCCTGCTAGCTACAACATAGTACTCGAATTAACTGCAAAATAGCCCTGACGATAACAGTGCTATGTGTGGGTATGTGTGTGGACTGTTTCAGGGAGCAATGTTCTCTCTGCTCACCATTAACATAAATATTAAAAGCATGATTGTTGGTTCTCTGTGTTCCATCAGTCCACGTTCCTGTTCTTCTACACTGGTTTTAGTCATTTTCGAAACGACATTACAAATAGATTTATTTAAATAGAGCAAAAATAATATGGAGTATAAATAAATATTAGGAGAACACCATGAGAGAAAATGGATTTTAGAGATGGATTTAATAAGAGGTCACTGACAGATCTGGGAACAGCAAGAAGAACCACCCGAGGTTCTCAGGCCTTGATCTGGCACAGAGGAGGAAATCAATTCATATGTATAAGCAAGAACCTGACTGTGCCGTTCTTTAAAAACCAGCAACAAAATCACCTCTAACACTGACAGGTTCCCAGCAAAGGACAGAAAGGACTGGAATAACATGAAGGGTGTTGGGTGTTGATGTTAACTTTGGCAAGAAGGAAGCTTGCTGCATTACTGAACACATGGAGGGAATAAAAGAGCATGAAGGACTCCAGGTTTGTGGATGAAAGTAGAGACCTGAACTCTGTGATATAAAGATCTAGTCTACAGTCTACGGTTACATTAAAGAGACACCGTAGCAAAAGGAAGCACATAAAAGAACAATAAAGGACATAAGACAGGACCCAGGGGGATCCCGGGAAGGTGGAGCGGAGGATGAGGATTATACTGTGACAAAAAAAATCAATAAATAAGAAATCTGACAAATATGAACTAAAAATCATGAAATCAGTTTTTTTTTCCCAGATGAGTGAATAAGATATCGTTGTCCAGTCAAGGCTGAATTTTTGGACAGCCCAGCAACATTTGTCTTTTTAAATATACTTTTCAGTCAGGTTAAGTTTTGCTCATATTGAATATCTCCATTTTTCTCTTCTACAAATGTTTCAATCCACATCAACTCCAAAACACATCTCCTTCTCTCTTTTCTCCCTCTCTGTTCCACATCACTTTCGGAGTGTTCAGTATTGAGGTAAATGTAAAACCGTGCTGAGAGATGACAGACAACGAAGTGCAGTCAGGGCAGCAGTAAGCGTGGCTGCAGGCTGACAGGAGACCTGTTGCCCTCCCAGCATGCCAGTTGGCACACCTGGTGTGGTTCAGGTGAGCTGACTCGTAGCAGCTTAACGCAGGTGTGCGAGCTGACACACAGGGGAGAGAGTGGGAGAGAGCAGTGTTTCCAGCTTCAGCAGTGTTTTCTACGCTTTTTTTTTTTTTTTTTTTATAGAGACCAACACTGAGCTCCAGACTAAAGGGACATTTCTTTTGCTTTTGCGACATTTCGTGATTTAGTCTGACATTCCCTGTTAGCTTTGTGTGATGAAGGATCTGAGCTAAGGAGGATTAAGGGAGGATTTTTAAAACTGCTTTTTTTTTTCCATCAAAACAAACACTGGCTGGCAGCCTTGTTCTCCCACATTACCAGCACCAACTGTTGATCAGCGGAATCGCTTGAAATCATTGGCACAAACATGTACACATGCGAAACAGAGGCTGCATACGGCATGAACATAGAAACAAGTCCTCCAGCCTCAGTGATGGTGGGTCATTTGTCTTTACCCCCTGATACGACCCATAACAGTTATGGAACAGGCCACTATGGCCACTAGAAGTCACTTAACACTATGGGTTGTAATAAGTCTGCTTCTAACCACAGTTACTGATGGAGCCCATATAATATAATCAAAGGTTTGAAAAGTGAGAACGACGCGGTCAGAGGAAGCGACAAACAGGTGGATGGTTTTCTAAGGTTGGTGTTCATGATGAAGTGGTTCTCCCGCTTTAATATTTGGTGAAGCATGTTCCAACATGTAACACTCAAACATTTCAAGGAAAAGATTTGTTCAAGACTGTTCAAGATTTGCATAATAAAAGCTGTGAAATTAAAGCAGACTTTAAAAAATGTATTTTTGATTTTTTTCCTGCCTGTTATGAGGTTCATCTGTTTTGTATTGTCAGGAAACTGAAGGTTTACAGTAACACTGTAATGCCAGTGCAGACTGGTAATATTTAAAAACACTTTATAGCTGTTGAAGTACTGAAAGCTCCATAGTCTTTATAAACTCAGCCTATGACATTTTTAATGGTTTATGGATTCAATAAATAAAACAATATTTAACAGAAGATCAACCTAAAATCTTAAGAACTATATCTTAATCCTCCGGAAACTGGATCATGCTTTCATTACCGACCCGCTTCACATTTCTGGTTCAATGAGAATGAAATATTAATGAACCTAGTTGTTCTAGTGAGCCCAGCAGCACAGTCCACGTCAAAGCAGAATAACTGTTAAAAACCTGATAAAACCTGACTGAAAGCCCAGTGTTACAGACCACTAGAGGCCGAATTGTTTATTAAACTATTAAACCAACAACATGAAAGTGCAGAAAGAAGAAACAGTATATTATCAGGCTTTGAATTTTGTGGCTTACATCTGTGGACCCCCAACTGGGGGGTCAACAACAGACAAGATGAAATAAGGGGGTTACAAGATGCATCATAGGAAATAAGAAAAATGTTTTTTTATTATTATTATTTTTTTTTAAATATGAGTTGATTCATTATCATTAGCTTAGTCTGTACAACGTTAAACTCGTTCACTTCTTTCTAACTAAACATGTCAAACTGTTAAAGTCACTCTAGTCATAACACATATGAGTAAGCTAGCTAACCAGGCAGTGTGTTTAAACCACAGTGGGTGGGATTTTTTTTTTTTTTTTTTCCAAAACAGACTCGAGGCCAGAAATGTAGTTTTTTGAGCCTCAGCAGCTGCTGAAGAAATGCTGGGATACTAATATTGATGAATAACCCTGTTTACCTACTTATGATATATTACACTCTTTTTTTTTGCTCTGTATTTTCCCTTTAAGGTCACATGAAATTCTTTGTGCACCTGTTACTGTGGAAACTGAGCAGAAATCTTTGATTGTTTTTAGCCTTTTTAGGCGAGGAGCAGCCATCTGTGAGCTGTAAACTCCAACAGCAAGTTTGTCATGATATCCAAGCCTGCCAGCATGACCAGATCGCACACACACACACACACGCTCATTATTACTGTCACACAACTATATAAGGCAAAGGCAGTCCTTTGAAATATACGCACACACAGACGCACGCAGCTCAATGTGCGTAGAGTAGAATCTGTTACACTGCAAGAGTTTTCCATTAATATTAGATTGTCTCTCTCTGTGTGTGTGTGTGTGTGTCCTAAACTAAAATATATGAATGCCTGAGTGAGATGATTTATGGCAGCAGACACACACATTCACACTGTGTAAAGACGAAGGACCCAGCTGGATCCACTCAGCAGAAACTGATAAGCAGCTATAAGAAGAGAAATGAAAAGAGTCTATTTCAAACTGAGAATGAAGCTGCTGTTATCCATCAGGTGTTATCAGGTATCAAAGAGACTGGCATGAACAGAGAGAGAGAGAGAGAGGCTGTGATAAAGATTCAGACTTTCCAGCAGTTCAGCACTTTTGTAAACTTCAGTATTTGGTGAGAATCCAGCAGGAAGCTGCACCAGCTGTCCGTGAGTTCACAAGAAGCTGCAGCCCTTTTTGTATAAGGAGTATGTGACATTGCTCGCTTCACCTCATCGTTGTTAAAGTAGCAGCTCTTTGTCGTTCAGAAATAGATGTCTGACATGACAGGAACCACAGTGCTGACTTAATATTTGGCACATGGTGCATGAGAAGGAGCAGTCAGTTGTAAAGTAATGATATGGATGAACAGTATTCCCGGTTCTCTCACAGTGATGGGTTTGAAAACGTGTTTTACCTTTGAAGCTTTAATTAATGACCATCGTAAACGCGAGGGACACTCGCCCCCTTCTCTGACTGTAAGTCCCAATAAATTTTCTCACTGATTAGACAGAGAACCCTGCAGCCTGTTTTAAAATGCCTGACAGAGCACACGCATAAACTGACAAGACATTAAGCTGAGACTCTCGTTTAATTCGCCTTTGCTCATTTTGCTTGATATTTTAATTAATGTAAACTGAAAATATGAACTGAACTCATCTGATGTTAAGAATCTCAACAACTTAAATGTGGCTCATTCACTGTTTTTACAGGTTTTCTATACGTTTTCTGTGCATAAAACATGATAATCATATGATACATTTGGCACAGTGTCCTCAGAAGGCAAACAGGACGTGTATTTAATCCCTCTCTCTGAAAGGCTATTAAGAAACAAAGGCACAGCTAAGGAAGTCAACTAAAGTCTGTGGAGCCCCAAAGTGTTTAATGTCAAATAAATAAATATTTCTGAAATAAACAATGATGTGACTCAACTGTGGAAAACATGTTTAAGACATTATAATTCATGTTAAAAAAATTCCAACCTTCTCATTTTTATAATAAGTTTTCATTCACGTCCAATAACACTTGTCTTTCATATTTCATAATGTAGAGTGACAGTGTTTGACAGTGACAGATTTTGTTTGACATCGTTGCTCTGGTTTAACAGAAGCTAACCGGCTAGAGTGGGTAGCAGTTGTTGCACTTGGCTGAGAGGCTTGAGAGAGGCAGGGGGATGTGTGATTGGCTGACAGGTGACAGGGTGGTGACAGCGCCACTGTCATGAAAAGTGGCGTTATGAAATAAAACTATAGGCTATATGATATAAGAAGACTTTTGAAAAAGGGTATAATTGAAATTAAAATAACACAATTAAAAATAAATTGTCACAATTCTCAATCTCTCAGGGTCATGAGTTTGAGCCCCACTGTGGGTGGCACTGCCTCCCATGGGCCCACCACCTGTGGGAGCGACCATAGGACTTTGGTGCTTTGTGGACTGGGCGGCAGTCGCCCCCGTGGCCCGGGCCCAGATAAGCAGCAAATGATGACATGACATGTTGTGGAAGGAGGGTGGCACAGAGGAGGTGAACCTGAATGGAGAGGTTGAGCACCTGATTGACTGACCTCTCATTAAAGTAAATGGAGTTCAGCTGTGCATCCTGAGGGCTAAAGCCAGGCTGGATTTAATTACTGAGCTTCAGGTGATGCTCTTTAAACTTGGGTGTATGTGTGGATTTCTATTGGAAATTAGGTTTCGGGTTAAAGACACAAGAGTTAAAAGAGGAAAGAGTGGGAGAGCTGCACCAGAACATTAGTGTGGGTTAGAAAGTGCAATAGTTTTTGTTCAGAAGCACCAGGTTGAAAGTTTTCATTGTTTGTGGACGACATACAAACAGGAATGCATACATGTAGTTTTTGTTTGCACACACACAATATTGTTCATGTGATTATTAGACATGAACAATATTACAATATAGGTTCAGATCAGTGGAGAGAAACAACACTGATATTCATCAGTGAGCACCAGTTTGGTGTGTTTGACGTGTTTCCTTATTTTTCATGCTCATTGTAAATTGATGCTTTGCAGAGTCCTGTTTAACGGATCATGGTTCTGAATTATTTGTATAATAATTCCTTTGAAACTGAGTTTCTGTAATTATGGCTTTCTGCTGATTGAATCCAGTTGTACTGAATTCATTTGTATTTTCCTTAGCTAATCTCAGTCATGCATATTTATGATGGAAATGATCGTGTTTCATTTAAAAACATTCAGTCAACTTAACTGTCATTATTCAATAAAGCTATATAAACTGGATCCTCTCAAAGCCATTTAGCTTTTAATAATCTAAACACAACAGCTAGTGACTCATGCTGTTATCTCATTGGTCTTTTAACATAACCTCTGGTGATCAGTTTGCATTTGACAAATCAAACACTAAAGATCTTTCTATTTTGGTGGCTATAAACATGCACTCGCTGTGTGCAGGTTCATAACATCAAGCATCATGGGACAGCAACATTTGTAAAAGGCTTCATTCACATTACACTTCCCAAAGAAATCTCTTGAAATACAGCTTGAAGTTATGAATGTGATAACACAGTATGTATGGTGAGACTGTACAGTGGCTTCTGAGAGTTCCTTGGACTTCATGACTTGGCTTTTCACTCACATGCAGTGTGAGGTGGGACCTTTTATAGACAGGTGTGAGCCTTTCTAAACTCTGTCCAATCAGCTCAGTCTGCCACAGGTGGACTCCAATCAAGTTCTAGACACATGTCAATGATAATTAAAGCAAAGAAGATGCACCTGTCCACAACATGGCGTGCCACAGCAAAGGTAAAAACGTGCTTTCACTTCATCATTGTGGGTTACTGAGCGTAGATTTGGAACTTTATCTGTTTATAATTGAATCTACAACACAATAAAGTGTGCAAAAAAGGAAGGGGACTGAAGACTCTTTACCTGGTGTAGGAGGTTTCACATGCCCACATGTGGTGAAGGTGCATACACGTGTGTATTTACACATCAGTACATGTATACCCACAGTATGTGCACAGGTACATGTACATATACTGTATATATATGTGTGTGTGTGTTAACTACTCACTGTTATGCTCTTGTTCTTCCTCTACGTTTCCCATAACCATGGCCGGAACGCCAAAGGCCGAAGCCAACACCCACACACAGATGTTCACCACCTGAGGACATGGTAATGTGATGATGAATAACATCTACAGGTTTTCCAGTGACCTACAGACACCGTCACATCTGAGGTTACATTTTGACCAGCATTAAAAACAATTCCCATCTCAGTTTCTTTTCAGTTTAAAGGATTCGTAACCTGACTCAACTCATGTCAACAATGTCTGAAGTGAGCTAGTTACTGCCGACATCAGATCAGATGTCAGCGGTTGTTTCAGGGAGAATGAAGGAGGTGTGAAGGTTTTGAAAAGGTGAGTATCTCACTTTGAAATGAAACGCTTTTACCTTGGCCTTGTGAGGTGTCCTCATGTCCAGGGCTTTGACAGGGTGGCAGACGGCCACGTATCTGTCCATACTCATCACTGTCAGGGTGAAGGTGCTGGTGAACATGTTGTAGTAGTCGATCGACACCACTGCCTTGCACAGAGCATTCCCAAATGGCCAGAAGCCCAGGAACACGTCAGTGCCCTGGAAACATCCAGAAATCAAAGGGTGAACATAGAAGTACTGCTGGAGGCAGAACAGAGAGCTCCATCTCTGCTGAAAAATGACTTTGGACAGTTAATTATTCATTGAAGTGGAAACAAATCAGTGCAGTGGAGCACAGAACCATTAACACCTCACAACCAACCAGTGACTTATAAAGATATATTACCAGACAATCCATAAGATGCTGGTGTTGCATGATAAAGTACAAAGCAATAAATCATTCAAAAGATGTTTTCCTATAAATCACAGAGAAACCAAATGAGTGTTTATGTTAGTGTGTATGATTCAAATCAGTGATGGAGTGAAGAGCAACACTATTTCCACAACATATCATACAAATATGGTCATTACAGGGTGCACACAATAAAAGCTACGTCTTTGGTACGATCCAGGTCAACTGCTCTGGTGCTTAATGCTTCCTTCTATATAGATGATATATAGAAGGAAGAAAGATATGCAAGCTTCTGTATTTTACATCTTTTTAAAAACAAATATCTACACCACTAGTCTTCCAAAGCTTTGCATGTCGGACTGTGCGAAGATGGATCGTCACCTGTTGCTGTACTGCACTGTTACCTGTTAATGAGCACATCCTGAGCAGTAGAACGTGGTAATTTGGTTTAGGGAAACATCATAGTTTGGGTTTAAAATCACCACATCTGTAAAGGTAGGTGAGCATCGTTGTCATGGTCACAACAGTGAAAACTGTCTTTAAGAAAAATATAAATAAAAAAAAAAAATCAACATTTACTCGCTGTTACAAACAGGAAATGAACAGATGTGCTCGACACCGTCTTAGAGTCTGTTTGGCAAGCTACTCCATCCTCCCTGATGTCCACCGTACATCGACTTTGCTGCTTTATAATGTCACCTGACTCCTCCTTTGCTCCCATTATAATCACATTTGCCACTTGAACTTAACGTGTCATTTTAGCGCATTTGTGGAAATGACTGACGCTGTCATTCTTCCTGGGAGGTCAGTCTGGACATGAAAACTGTTCTGTTGGAGGTGGATGATAAATTCCTACCTGGAAAGGTAAAGTAGCCAGGAACAAAGAGTCAGCCAGGGCCAGGTTAAAGATGTAGATGTTAGTGGCTGTTTTCATCTTCGTGTATCTGAGGAGAGAGGAAGCAAAGAGACACACGAGCTCAGTGAAATGAGAAAACCTGAGACAGGAAACTCGTTTTACTTACGTTAACACCTTAAACAAGTGTCTGCAGCCAGTTCAGAATTTAATCCGGTCTGCATAACAAACAGACACTGTGTGTGGCTGCAGGTGCATCATACTATTAAAATGCACAGAGTGTCTTTTTGAGGAGCTGCTGCTAAAATTGCTGCTCATAATGAGATTCGGTGGATGCTTTTATCCAGAGCACCTTGCAGAAGCAGGAGTGAGGACATTGTTAATGTTGGTGGTGACAGTGGGAATCAAACCCCACAGCCTGGCAATGCTAAGAGTGAAGTCTGTGGTCCTCATCTCACTGTGTGGGGACTTTCGGCCTTTTGTTTCAAGTAACTCCAATACTAAGTCAGTATTTAGATGAATGTTCATAATACTTTCATGCAAATTGTCAATACAACATCTAATGAGCTTTCAATGGTGCCTGAGAACAAACACAGAACCAAACAGACTGTGTATCCCCACTGTTTCCTATCTTCTAAAATATATTTATATTCTTTTGTTTGATTTGTTTTCATCAGCTTCACCGACTCTTTTTCTTCTTCCTGTTCTCTTTTATTTGCATTGTTACCTACTAACAATAAAAAAAAGGCAACAACATTCACTGCTCATCTGAACGCTAAACTTTTGGAACAATCAAAAAGCTTTTCTTAGAGCCTTATCAGTGATCATTAAAATCAAAAGAGTTCATCCTCTGGGGAGCACGAATGTTCCCTGCAAATTTCACGGCCTAAAAGACTATCAGATATCATCTGTGCTGGGTTGACATTTTGGACTGATTCGACGCTACAGAGAAGGCTGCAGGTGTTATGTGCCTCTGCTGGGTCTCTGTGGCTTCTGTCTCGATCTGTCCTTTCCCCTGAGGTGATGTGGTCTTGGTCAGCCCATATATGGGATCAGCAGCAGCCTGACGTGACCTTGTGGTTTGCTGCTTTGTTCTCCTGTTTCTGAGGCCCAGCCTCTGGTGTGCCCAGCCTCTGTTGTGCCCAGCCTGTCTCTCAAAGAGCATGCTTTATTTGTTTATTTTGTGTTTGTTTGTTGTGGTTGATACTTTATTATTTTTTTTTTTGTTGTTTTTGGGTCAGAACTCATCACAAATACATATATACACATATATTATTGACCTCTTTGGTTGACAGCAGACTGTCTCAGGTCATGCACTGGATCAAACTTTACAAAAAAAAAACGCATTGCAGTCAAATGTTTCTGCCCCCCTTCCCCCCTCCCCCCATTCAGTTTGGCCTTGAGCTCTATTAAACTCTCCCTTTTTTCCTCAACACATCCCCTTCTTTCTCTCTCCCTTTCTCTCCACCCCCCCATGTCCTCTTCCCCCCATCTCCAATTTTAGACGACATTCACCGTACTCAACCCCCCCTCCTTCTCTCTCTCTCTTTTTTAGGTCTCTCACTCATCTATTCCTTTGCATCTCAACATCTGTGTCTTTCAGTCTTTTATCCGTCCACCCCTCTCATTATCTTCCTCTGACTTTTAGTTCCGTGTGTCTTTCCCCCTCTTGACTTGTTATCCGTCTCCACACCCTCAGCTCTGTCAGACTTCTCTCATCCTTCTTGCCTCAGTCTACATTACATCTGCAGCTTTTACGAAGCAGAATTTAAGAGGTTTTCCAGCCTTTAAGGATATTTTATAGGAATTTCTTCTGAACTGTGAAACCAAAAACATGTTTTTCATAATATTTACTGAGATTATTCCTAATCTGTATTTTTTTTGTGAGTAAACATGCATGTGAGTCAAATTTACTGTAAAATCTATCCAAAGGATCACGTGCAAGCTTTAATAGGCAGCAGCTGCTTTCAGATCATATTTACTCTGAGACGAGAGGCCTGAGCAGAGTACAGTAGGTCATTTATCTGAGTGAATATCTAATCACCTTCAAGGCGTTTTGCAGAGACAGAATTTGATGCTGCTTTCAATAAATCTTTACTAACTGGAGCTGGGCAGATTTAGCTTTTTCGTTTGAAGAAATGTCAATAAATTTTAACAACAACCACAAAATGCAGATTTTCTAGTCATTTTGTGTCTCTTTGTAGTTGTTTTACATCTGTTTGTTCTTTTATCGCTCATTTTGTGTTTATGGTTGCAAACATCGATTTCTAGCTGTTTTGAGTCTCTCTGTAGTTGTTTTGTCTTTCTTTGTAGTTATTTATGTGTATTCATAGTCGTGTGTCTTATTGTGCTTGTTTAACTGACTCCAAAAGATGTTACTTAACATTTCTTAACATACTTAACTGTGGCCCTGGGGTCTCCCTGACCCCTTAAGGCCCCTGGACCTGTGCCCAGCAGGTGCATTCACTATTCCATGATGGTGTGTGAGTGCTGTGTGAGTTAGACTTGAAATGTTCCCATCCACGTCTTCCCTTCCATCCCATCCTCACATGTACCTAAGCTTCCCTCCTCCTTCTCTCTAACCACCCATCTTCCCAGCACCTTAAATCCTCCCTTCTCTTCAACCTACTTCCCTCTTTCCCTCCCTCCACCTCATTCTTTCTTCCCTTCTATATCATCTGTAGCTTTCCTCATATCCTCCAGACCTTCTTCCCTCTTTCTCTGCCTTCCTGTCCTCCTCCACCTCTCTCTCTCTCTCTCTCAGTGCTCCCCTCCCTCTCTCTGCATACTGCAGTCTTGTAGGCAGGCCGGGAGTCTTCAGAGAGAATATTTCATGCCTGTACAGCTATCCTCCCCTCTTTACATCAGACAACAAGTCGACCCAGCCAAACCTTCTGTCTGTCTCTCTGTGTCCTCCAGAACATCTTGTCTTCTCTCCGTAAGTCTCTCTGGCTCTCTCTTGCCTTTGGCCTTCTGTCTCTCTGGCCCAAAAACAATCTCTTGTTTGCTCTCTATCTCTATTCAGAACGTCTCCCGATATTCAGCCCTGCTCCCTCTTCTCATTTTCTCTTTGTCCCTTCCTTTCTTTCTCTCTCTCTGTCATTCAGTGAAAGTATAATTGCATTATAATTATGAGTTCAAGGCCCCTGGCAGCAGCAGCAGCAGCAGCAGCAGCAGCAGCAGCAGCAGCAGCAGCAGCAGCAGCAGCAGCAGCAGCAGCAGAGAGAAGAGAAAGAGAAAAATAAAGAGGACAGCAAGAGAAAAGGAAGGACAGAGAGGCAAGCCCTGAGCAAAGAGCAGCTACAATCCCTAACTTACAGTGTGTAGATTAATTTTAACAGAGACATTCCCATAGCAGAGATGTATAAGAAGTGTACTGCATATGCATATTTGCCTTTTCTGATTTAATTTCAAAGGACAACTTTCAGACAGCTCGAAAGCCGAAACAACATGCAAGGAGCGTCATTGTAGTTGGTTTGCTGATGCAGGAACATCTTGCTTACTATACATACAACATGAAAAAGCACAAGAAGTAATAAACACAAGTGTCCGAATATAAAGGGAAACAAATGATTCATTCATGCACGAGATGATGAAGGTGTTTCTACAGACAGGCCACATCACAAAGACGAGGAAAAACACAGAGGCAGAGAGGAAGAAGCAAACTGATGCATGAATGACATACATCAGAATGAGTGAATGACACTTTGATCAAAATATGTCTCATGTCTCAACTATTTTTAAAATAAACTGGTCAGAGATCAGGACAATCTGCCAGAAAAAAGTACTTTCAAGTCTTGTGTGTTTCTCTACAAAACTGATAGCAGTCAAGGCCTACAATCTAATAGATAATAATATTAATAAAAGTTAGATCATCTAATTCATCAGGGCCGTGAAGGTTTCGCTTGATCAAATGTGATCAGCAGGGCTGATCAACTACTTAAATCTGGAATGAGGCCTGTCTCTTACATTGGAATTACATTAGAAAGAACCAACTCCATCAATGTATAGATGTGCATGTAAGTACTGTTTAAAAAAAAAAAGCGCTATCAAATTCATCCTCAGTAGGGATTCACCACTGTACCAACACTGAATCAAAGCTTTTCTCTGGATCAAACTGCAGGCTCAGCACACAGTCCTAATGTTTCCTCCCCCTTAGTGCATATTACTCACATTCCTGAAATGCAGCTGAAGCCCACTGATGCTTCAGACTCAGTACTGCTAGCAATCACTGTCTGTCTGCACTCAAGAAATTCTCTGCAATCTCCGAAATAAGCATGAAATATTTAGACATTACATTAAAGAGGGTTTACTGCTTTATGCCTCACTCGTTCTGTTCTGTCCCTCGTGCCAGCCGATTCCTCCGCTCTCTCTCTCTCTAATTCTCTTTTGACTTCTTCTGTCTTCCTCAATCTCTTGTTCAATAAACACTTAGGCTGATATAATCCTCTGAATAAAATTCAATCTGCAAGCTAATACCAGCATATGACTGCAGTTCCCTTCCCTACTGCAAGACACAAAATTCAGAAGATTCTCCAAAACCAATAAAGTGTGGTGAAGCTCACACAACTCAAAAACTGCTTGAAGTTTTGGGACCTGGACTCCGTTCTCCCATTTAAAAAGTCAGATTTGCTACATGTCAGTCCACCACCCTCAGTTTTCTATCAGTGTAAGGAGGAAAAATCTTTGTCATCATTATATATTATGTTATAACTAATGATTTAATGGTTGTGTTTTGTAAAATCAAATCACTGGTCAGGGAAAACTGTGGTCTTGGTTTAATACAAGTAAAATTCAAACCAGACTTGAAGCACAAACAAGGATGTGCTTCATTTTTCAGTATTTAACTATGACTGCCATTTGTCCTTCACCTTAATGAAGTGTTTAGTGGCCTGAGGGCTGAGGTATGCTTGAAAAACCATGTGGATATTGAAAAGTGTTTATAGCTGTTTCCTGCAGTTATACTCGGTAGGTGGACTGAAATACTGGTTGTCACAGAGAGATGAGAGGTGTGATACTCATTTAAATATATGGATGTGTTAAGGTCCCAGGTTCTGTCCTGTGCAATACTCCTGCACTAAGGAACAGCAAAGTTCCTTTTGAAACTCCTATGGCAAAATCAGTTAGTAACTGATAATCGAGTTAAATATGAACACACAACTGGGAGTCGCAGTGAAGACAGATGCAACTCAAAGTTCATCAAAAAAAGATTGTAACAAAAACGAAATAAATGTATCACAAATGCAGAAACAGAAAATATGGTATTGTTTTATTTTGAAGGTGAACAGGAAATGTGCAAAACAAATGAATATTCAACAAATGAAGAAGACGATTCACTTATTTTGATATTCTGAGACCAGTGATGACATCAAGGTGTGATCACACCTGGAAATGTTCTTCTCTTGTCTGAACAGAAATGACAAAGGTAACCTTTCTGAGCTACACACACTACACACTCTATACACTCTACACACACTACACGGTGCTCCATCACCTGAAAATCAAACCAAAGAAAAAAGCTCCATACGAGCATTGGTCCAGACTTCATCACATCTGTGTCGTTCTGGCTTATTTCCTACACTTCTATGAAACTTTACTGTTGCACCTGCATAACAAAGAAATCACATTTTTCAGGCAAATCGCATTCTTCTGTTGTGTCACTTGAGACAAACAACATCATCCAGCTGAAGAAACTGAACCAAAGAGGGGGACGCTCTGCTCAGACAAGCTGTTTCCATTATGACTGACGCAAATCTTATTATTCTGCAGCTGTCAGTCAAAATCCCATCTATAACTCGACTCACAAACAGTAACAAAGATATGAAAATAACAAAAGCTCTATCAAATCACTCTGACCTTCTGACATGTACCTCTGTCTTTCTTACTGCTTAGATCACTGTGTTAATATTTCATGTCAGCTACAGCTCCCTGTTCACTTTCTCTCCGCATGTTTCTCTCTTGCTGTTCATCTTTCTTTTTTCCTCTTCATCTTCCACCTTTATTTGCATGCGACTGTGATCTTGTAATTAATAAACGCAATTAATGGATTACCCCTCTGAACCTCTCAGGAAACACATTTACTGTCGATAATGAAATATGCTGGATTTGCTGGTGCAGGGTGTATAATTGAGGGCTATAGGGTCAGTGTTTTGCAATTCATCCTCCAGTGATTCCATTTTTTATGAGGGGAGATTAAAATCGCACATCTACAAGGAGAAGGACCACAAACTGTGGCAAAAACAAATTATGGTTAAAATGAGTTAGTGTTATAATACTGTCATTACTGAGAACACGCTTAAGTTGCACACACACACACACACACACACATGCACGCACGAGCAGACTTGATCAGTCAGTGACTTGTAAATATCTGTATAACAACAGCACTGCTAAACATAATAACGTTTGTTTTCTTATTGACGATTGACATGGCTCATATATTATCTCACTCTGAGAAGCACAAGAGCAGCAGTTTCACCCACAGAGACATTTGTAGAAGCATTTTAAAATAATGTAGAGCACAACGTCTTTCTCCAGCTGATTCTTTTTCTTTTTGCCAAATACCAGGAAAATGTTAGTATACTGGTGCTAAACTAAACATGATCAACATTATGCCTCTTTAGCATCACATGTTAGCACTGTAATTGTGAGTATGTTAGCATATCAATGTTGGTTGGACCATTTAGCTCGAAGCACAGCTGTGCTTTAGTACAACCTCAGAGAGTTACTAACGAGGCTGTGGACTCTGTCTTGCTGAATCAGACATACTTTTGTGCAATTCTGATATTAAGCAAATATCTGTGGAGTTGGGTATTAGCAGCCATACAATTACCATACAAGCCATGACAGATGCTGATGAAAGATGATGAGACCAAAGATTCCCGTGTACGATGAGTATTGATTGATGAGCACTTTTGATCTATGATTCACCGTTGTCCGTTTCTGGTCTTCTGACTGAGTGATTTATGGATTGGTAAGAAAAGATGCTTTTCTTTTTGGCTGTGTTGTCTGGACGACCTGTTCTGTTTTTCTCTGGTTGGTCTACAGTGTGATGATTGTGTCGCTCAATCTAGGTTACAAAACCATTGTTAATTTAAACAAAGTATGATTTTGGAACAGTGTAATGTGATGTAACATTGAGCCATAACATTATGTCTTTGCAGGTGATGTCCTTTTGATTTCATTGCAAGCTCATTTTAATTTTCTGTCTTCCCTCAATCCCACTCTGTTCCTTTCGTTCCTCATCTCTTTCCGTGCGTATCTCTGGAGGACTTTTCTTTCTCTTGTGTTTCTTCTCTCCATTAACGGAGAGAGGAGGAAGGAGGATGAAAGGAGTCTATCTGATGACTCTTTCATCCTCTGAGCTGTTCGGTTTCAAATATTAATAATCACTTTGAATTATTCACACACTGCCGGTCTGCACTGTGTCGGCTTGAATGAGCTGTCACACGCTGGCAGAAGTGTAAGTGTGTGTGTGTGTGTGTGTGTGCATACCAAGCTATATTAAAATGAAGTATCATCTGATAGGACAGAACACGTGGATAGCCTAGTAAACTTACTACAAAGTACAAAATTAAGTCATTATTCATGACATTTTAATGGAAATAAATGCTTCATTTGTTTTTAAATTACACCCCAAACCCAGTTTATAAAATATTCTCTAATTACTGATCTAAACACCCAACTCCTCCAACTCTTTCCTGTTGCACAGATACTTTCTGCAGCTTACAACCATAACAGTTCCACAGCTGCCACATCTCCTGAGGCAAATTCAGACATCTCTACCTGCTTTATACCCAGAAGGCAACACTGCTCATTCCTCATTTAAGATTCAGTTTGTGCTCTAATGGTTTACTTAGAGTTGCCTCTTTGTGGTTGGAATTTAATAACAAAGGGGAAGCAGAAAGACTCTGGCAGTCATTTCCTTTCATCAACAGGCCATCGCTCTTTCACATTTTTTTGTAAAACGTAGGATCTAAAAGTAGGCTAAAATAAATAATTTGTCATTCTGGGAAATACATTTATTTTCCAGCCAACTACCAAGACTGAGATTAGAACATTGATACTACTCATATCTGTGCATTAAATAAAGTAAATAAAGCTCCTGAGCCTGGAGATGATTAGTTTAGCTTAACATTAACAGAAACAGTCGGGGCGGGCTCTTCCCTCTTTCTGTCAACACTTTGCAACTTTCTGCAAGAAAGCCAATAAACATGTTTGCCAAACAGTTGAGCTATACTCTGATAATACATCAAGCTCAAGAGGAAAACTGCACACACACACACACACACACACACACGCACACACAAATTCAAAACAGTATGTTCACAAAAGCCCAAGAGGGACAGACAATAAAACTATTCTGCAAACAAGACTTTTTGGAGGCATCATATCATTTATGCTATTCAGAGAAGGGTTACTGAATTAATATATTTTACATTAAGTACAGATAAAGAGCAGTCGGGCCATAATTGACCACAATGTGGAACAACAGACACATCTCCTGAATAATTCAATATTTGCATCACAGCCACATAACTCCTGTGTCCACAGAGAAGAGTAGCCTCCCAGAATAGCTACAAATGAGCAGGTGAAGTCTAATCATTTGAAATTCCTCTAACATGGAGGTGGTTGAGCGTTAGCGATATTGTTCCAGACACAAAAGACACAAAAATCTCCTGCTTACACCTGATTAAAAAAAAGTTATCTGTGTGACATCTTTAGCTTCAAAGGCACAAGAATATTGTTTCACTCATTGGGCTGTGTGTCTCTGAATAAGATAAAATCTCTCCTCAGGCTTCTCTTCTCTTCTCTCACTGCACAAAATGTTTCCAGGGTCAAAGAGGTGTTTTGTGCCGTCTGGTCTCAGAGCTCCTCAGAGGTCTGTGAAAGAAAAGCTTCCCCACTGTCTTTTGTTATGATGACAACACATAAGGCTGTAAATGTTAAAAATGGTTCATTTAAAATCCTGAGCATTCGCTCCTCCAGTTTTTTTTTTTGTTTGTTTGTTTGGATGATTCGTATTGAGACCATAGTATACAGCCAAAAGCTCCAGAGCAAACGAGTGGGAGGAGCTGGAGGATCGTTTGGTAACTGCTGTTTCCAAGGTTAAGAACGGATGAGAAGTCCGAGACATTCCCTACAGGGTCCATGATTAACTGCGTGGTTAAGGTTAGAGAACGATTGTGGTTATGTTGAAAGAAAACTGGAGATGAGCAGAGGTCTAACAAATGATGCACATTGTGTACCAATCTTCCTTTTTAGATGCTCCATACTGTGAGCAGCAGATTGTGGCCTCAGGACAGAAAATGGTGCATTCTAGAAGCCATAAGCAAACAACGTAGTTTGTCCCTTAATTTGAGGGACAAGTTACCTTAGAAGTATATCCCTGTTCAGTTAGCAGCCAGAAGTCCTGTAAATCATTTGAAATTAATGTTTATTTGAAGAATTTTACAAGGTTTGCAGTGCTTTCTCTGATATTCGTACAATCCTGTTTTATACAGTATAGATGTTTAAATTCTTATCCATCATGCAGTTCCAGATTCTGTCTGCAGCAACGACCACAAACGTAAAGCCAGAATCAAGAACTATCTTCAGTGACAAGAAGAACAAGGAGTCCTGCATCAGAAGGTATCGTCCCCATGGACTCAGTCTGGGATTACATGGAGAGACAAAAGACACTGAGACAGCCTGAAGCCTCAGAAGAACTGTGGCATGTTCTCCGAGATGATTGGGACAACCTACCTTATGTTCCTTTATACTTCAAACCCCATACATTTAAAGTGCCACTGTCTCCTCAAACAGCAAAGCATCATTAGAGAGCAGAACCCTTCGACTCTGCCCAATCTGCTGGATAAACATCAGTTTTTACAAAAGATCCTTTGCTTTCTATTTTTTCTCTCTGTCTTATCCACTCCCTCCCCCTGTGCTTTAATGGCACAGTTTCTTAAAGACCTATTTATCTGTATCCTGCTACAGTATAAGCCCTTTCATATCCCTGTGTGACTTCAGAGGAGAGAGCTCTTCAAGGTAAGCCCTTCTCGATGAAAATCGCTCAATCCAATTCACGGCCGCCAGCTGCTGCAGAGGTATCAGCACAGTGTTGTTATCACAGTCCTCCTCTGGTGACATCAGCTCTGTTTTTCAAAATCTTTAAGTGTCTCTGAAAGCAATCCAGTGGATGTGCTATTATCTCTGCCTAGTGGAAAAGGGAATGAAGTGAACAGCAAGGGGGATTATGGGAACATGTACGCTTATGTCAGAGAGCTGGCATCATGAGGATTGCAATGCTCCTTTTAACATAAATACTTTGGGACTTTGGTTGTAAATGCCTTCAGGGCTGCCCTTTGCTCTTTGGCAGCCAAAGCAGTCTTGTACAAACTGTCACCAAAGGTCTTAGACATTTATAAAATCCATGTCTCACAACATTTACATCATTGAATTGTGTTGGCGCATCCTGTTTATTTCCTGGTAGCTATAGTTTCATCTGTTGTGACTAAAAACAAAGCAAGCAGACATTTTGCTGAATACTGAAGTTCTCTAAGAAGTCATTATTTTCTCGAACTTGAGAAGAAGAAGACATTAAGCAGATGTTTACAGACTGAATAGTACTCCTCATGACTAGTCAGCTGATCTCGACACACAGCAGTAACCTGTCTGAAGTTCCCCTCCTATCTGTATTACAGGCATATATTTGTAAAGATGGGAACAAACTGTAAAACCCAGTAAATAAAAGCCACAAATATTGCTGTAAGCCTGCAGTGTATGCCAGAAAAGTGCCAGAGGAAGAAACAGTGAAATAAGAACTGAAATCAAAGGCGAGGAAAGACCTGAGAAAAAAGACTTTTTTTCATCTTGAGACAAGAGCACGAGAGCAAGTGGTACTGAAGTGATATTGAACAGGAGGATGTCAGACAGATGACGCTTCAGGCCTTCAAAGTGTTTCACTCCTGACATAATACTTACAAGTGCTGATCCAGGTGGGTCATGTAGAACCTTAAAAGCACTTTAGAAATCCAAACAAAGACTCACGAGCTGCAACAGCTTGAAGACAGTTACTTTCTTTCCCATAAAAACCATTAATTCTCATCATAAAGTCCCATTTGTTTACTGTGCTTCATATCCTCACTGAGATCTGATGCATGTATTTTATTAATCAGTGGCAAATACTGTAATTTATTAATCAATAGGAGAGTTAAAGTAAAGTGTTTTCTATTTTTTAGTTTAAAAATGTTAATGTTAAGTAAATGCAAGATGTTCCTTCATTATCTCTGGTTCACATCAAAAGATCAGATTTATAGTTGAACCTTAAATAAATAAATGAATAAATAAATAGAAGACCTTACTTGGACCAATCTAATTCAGAGTATTTTAATAATTTCTTAGTCCATCATGATTGGCAAAAATTTCAGCAACAACAATCAGCATAATAAGATCTTAATCAAACCCCATGACGTTTTCCCCCAAGTTACCCTTGAAAACTCAGCTAAAGATGCTGATGTCCATTAAACTTCCACTCTTTATCCCAGTGAGCCTAATTGGCTATAAACCATTCGGATGTCTTTTTAATGGCTAATAAGGTAAAGTTGTAACTCAATTGTAAAGTGAGTGTAGAGCTCTCTCAGTTCAATCTCATTCATCCCACTCACTGCAGTCCCACAGGTTACACCGCTAATGAAGAGTTAGACTAGACACACACACACACACACACACACACACACACACACACACACACACACACAAACACACACACACACACCCACACACACACACACACACACACACACACACACACACACACACACACACACACACACACA